>CALNXI010002937.1:39149-58690 GCA_942486025.1 Porites evermanni
GTGGGAGGGGGTGCGACGTTATTTTTAACATAACAGAGGGGGGTTAGAACTAATTTTTGTTTTGGAGGGGGGAACTGTCTAAGTTTTTGCTAGATAACTTTTTCAGCCCCCCCCCTCCTGATAATTATTGCACAGTCCCTAAAGTTTTGCTTGGATTCAACAATTAAGGTTGTTGGAACACCATCGTCCTATTCTATGCAAGTAGTCTCTTAAGTCTGCAAAGGGGTTCACAATATATTTCATTTTGAGGAATATAACCTGCCTAGTGTCGTCTACATAGCTCTGGACGCTGCATTTCTGAGGTGCTGAAGGAAGATCGATTAGTGTATATGCTAAATAAAAGTGGTCCGAGTATACTTCCCCGCTAAACGCCGCAGTTAATGGGTAAGGGCTCTGACAATGTTGAATGGATTCGAACCACTTGTCGTCTTTCATTAAGGTAACTACAAAACCACCGGAGAACTGAGTTTGAGGCGCCTACATCTTGCATTTTCAACATTAGAGTTTCGTGGTTAACACGGCCTTCGAAAGCCTTGCTCATGTCTAAGAACATTGCCAAAGTCAACATCTTTTGGTCTATCGCTATAAGAATAGTGTCAGTTGTTTCTATGACAGATGTTTCCGTCGAATGCCATTTTTGTTTTTGCATCTTTGGTCTCTGTTAACCTATCATTTAATTGCAATGTGAATTGATTGTGTACGACCCTTTCACAAACCTTTGATGAAACCGATAAAAGCGAAATTAGTCTGTTGTTATTTGCTAATTCATGGTTTTCAGTTTCAGTGAGAGGTCTTACTTTCTTACTTTCCAAGTGGTGGGAAATTTGCATTTTTCAGTAGAAGTGTTAATAATAGACGTGATTACTGAAAGAATCGGGGTAAGGTAGTCTTTTAAAACACGAACAGAAACCTTGTCCATCCCTAGGGTTTTGTTTGATTGCATCGATGATATTCTGCGTTCGATGTCAACACTGCATATGGTATTCAAATGAAACTGATCACTCAAAGGGTTTTCTAGTTTTCTGTTAGTTCAATTTAACAAGGGATAAAGATTTTACGCATGTAGCTTATTATTTATTGACATAAAGAGAGTTACAAACGATATGAACGCGTACAGAGCCGTAAATGATCTCGTGTCAAACATTATACTCAACGTGGAATATGGTGGAGTGCAGAATGGCAGAAAGACGGAAATGGTGAGGGCTGCATAGTAACGTAGACCTTACAAATCAAAAAAAGTTTCGTTTTATTTTTTCCCTAGGAAAAAAAGTGAAAGAAAAACGCTTAAGATGTTATTCCCTCTTAATCAGTAACACTTCAATGAATGAAAAAAAAATCATGAATGCGAGAAATGTAGCGTAAATCTAGTATACCAAGGAAACCTTTGCTTTTCAGTAATAACAAACTGTGACCAAAACAACAAAAATACATTATTCCTTTCAGCTACTGGCCCTGCGGCCTTACTTGAAGGTGCTTACATAGTTCACCTGCATTGACCTCAGAAACTCTGTCATGTAAACAAACCCCTGGCCTGAAGTTCTGATCACCGTTGTTAAAAACTTCCTGGGAAGTTGTAGGAGTAAAATTTTATAGTACCGTTAGATCAAACTTTTTCTATTGACAGTTCAAGAAAACTAACGGTTTTTTAGTACATGATGTGAAACTTAGTTTAAATTCCCAACGATTTGATGACGCGATTCAAATCCGGAAGTACGTGATATCATAAATACGGCTCCTCTGTATTCTTACTGACTATATATCATTTGTTTGTTTCCCGAGTGTGTAAAGTGGGACGTTTTACAACAACGTGAGATAATATTGAAACGCTTAAATTTGAAAGGAATGGCCCAAAACGATAATACGAGGCATGTCTGACTTACGGCAGGCCAATTTCAGTTACAGTGTAAATTAAAAGTATTCCCGTACTTATTTCAAACGTCGAACTTACGAATACCCTCCAATCTAGGTACTAAAATTCTTCAGTATCGTTTAGCATGGTGTTCTACAAGAGAGTACAGTAATAACTTCTTTTGGTAGTCTTATTTAAGTAGAATTAATCAACTTTAATTCAATTAACTTACAACCTGATATGACTTGAAACCGGGACATCTTAAAAACATGCTAATTTGTCTTTTTCAGAAAAGCCGAGGATAAGGGTACCTTTGTTGGAGTTGCGAACTGTACCAGAGCATTATATCTGGTTTCTGCTGGAAGGTACCCCACCGATTAACTTGACTCTAATGAATACATCAACAGCTTTGAAGGGCGATTTGGTCATAAAAGGATTCAAACTAAATCGTACGGGTACCTACCAGTACACTCTACTAGCAGAAAATGAAGAAGGAACTGATTCAATGACGGTTGAAGTAACCGTTGTGGGTAAGGATTCAATACTGTTAAATTTCATTTCAATGTAGATAATATAGGGAGTTTACGAGCAACTCGCTTGCTGAACGTAGAGGTACCAGATATCTGAGTTTACATCTTGGCGTTCTTTAATCTTTACAGCAGCTCATATATCTTGTTTACAGCATCAATTAACGAATTCTGCTCGACAACTAACTGTAACTAATCTCAACTACTAACTATCTTGGGCTAAATACTAGCAACTTATATAAGTAAAACGTAGGTACGTTCAGGCTTGCTGACCATGAGCGTAACAAACGCTTTTCCAAATGACTTAAACGAATTTTCTGTTGATAACCAAAGTGGAATAAACAAACCCATAAGAAAACCAATGAAAGCGTGACAGCTAAACCCACGAGGCTGTACCTTAAACCAAAACAGGAACTCAGGTGTAGGTAACAATCAAGGTCAGGGATGGTTCCAAAACGTACTTACTTCAAGGAATGACACTCAAATTTAATAAATGACATTCATGTTGAAAAACTACTTTAAAAGGCAATACAATTTAAAAACCTGTCGACACAAATACAGATTAACCTTGATCTATAAACTGATAATAACAAGACTTTAGTCACGAGTGAAACGTCAGGCACAAACACGAAATAAACTTAAAATAACCTACAAAATACTTCACAACATTCCTCCCTCCTTAGAAGAGGCATCGTCCTCGATGCAATTGGACGTATATAAATGAAAAAGTAAGGAACAAACGTAACTAGCGGAAGAACACTAAGGAAAATTTGAAAAAGTACTGAGGAAATAATGTGAAATATCAAAACGACTATAAAACTACCACTAATATTAATCAAGAGTTCAACGTTAAATGTCCAAAGTAGGTGAAAGTTATTGAATCCTGAGTGCTTGAAAACAAATGCATGTTAGCGTTCTAGTGTGAACATCTTGAAAAAGTTTAGATTGGTAGACACATTCATCTTGTAGGGGAATAGACAACGATTCGTGCTGCAATTTATCTCGTCTTGTAAATTAGCGCTGTCTGCTGACTTCATACTGAGGTTGTTTGAAGCAGACATTGTATATCTCGTGAATAGCTGGCTATCTTGCTTGTAACATATGCTTTTGTTACAACACAATATCATGAAAAAGCAGCGAACTTATCTGTTAAAGATAGAATGTACTGGCCAGTAATAGAATAAACAGGCATAGTTCGCCTTAAACATAACCAAGTAGAGGTCAAACTCCACCGCAAAATCGAACATAGCACGGCCAACGTTTTAAATTCACGTGTGTTTTGACTTCCCCTCTTCTCCAGTTATGTATAGTTCCACTTCACAGGAGTAGATTAACGAAAATTCGAAGAACCACTGAATAAATGATGAATTACCATTACTAACAAGTGAACAAGATAGCTACAAAAAAGGACTCCAGCTATCTAATCACCTAAAACGTACGACTCAACAAAATAACATAATACCCAATCTCAAACAAAATCTATCATTCAAAATCACAAATCGTCATTTACACTCGACAACATTTAAAGCTTGGTAGCTTGTCAAAGTATCGGACACAATAATCTTAGATAAAGAAAGAAAACTTACTAAACTTAAAGATGAAAAGCTTACATAAAACACTAACACTAGAAAGATTGGAGAGAGAGAGAGAGAGAGGACGCTCATGAATCCATCGATGAAAATAAGTTTGGGAAAAGTGAATAGAAGTTTAAGTAAAAACACAAAACACAAACCCAGCAGCAAGGCAGATTACAACAAACTATAGACTAAGACTAGTTTGGTGACCGGAGATAATTATCAATGAGACGTTTATCCAAAATATTTTCTTCCGGTTTACACGTTGATTGGCTTTAAGGATAGTTGAGCCACTTGACCAAGTATTCAACCTTTCCGTTTCTCTTTCGATGTTTTAGAATTTTTCTGCACTGAACACAGTTTTATTGTCGATAACAATTGCTTCCGGAGATCGTTCTTTTTCATTTTGAAGCTGATTCTTTGTCTTTTCTTGGTCTGATTCTTTGTTTGATTCTTTCTCTTCATGAGATTGTGGGCTCACTAACGCTTGTTCTCCAACAGGATTTAATCCAATGTCTAAAGGATTCTCTTCAGCATGCACAGAATTATTTGGCTCAAAACAATCTTTTGGAATATCAGATTCATCTAAATATGGCTCGGCAGGATCATCAAAAAGCGGAGAATCAATTGGCCTCAAAATTGGATCAACAAACGGCTTCATACGATTTGCGTGACTCGAAAAAGCAACTTTTTTATTGGCGACGTGCGCAACTTAAAATGCACTGGCGACAACTTCTCAACGATTCTGTATGGACCCAACCAGTTATGCATTAACTTTTTGGATAATCCTTTTCTAGTTCACGGAGTATAAACCCAAACACGTTGACCAACTTCAGAAACAGGTTCTTTTGTCTGTTGATCGTAATAATCCTTTATTTTCTGTTGAGCACGTTGTAAATTTTCACTAGCTAGATTTTGCGCTAACTGGACCTTTTCGACAACACGTTTTCGATAGTCAAGGACCGAAGTACTCAAATCATCAGCCGCAGCAGGTAAATACTTAAGTTCAATTGGCAAGCGTGGCTCTCGCCCATAAAGAACGTAAAAAGGAGAATCCCCAGTCTCATGTAAAACAGAAGTCCTATGCGCAAACAAAATAAGCGGTATCAACTCGTCCCAATCTTTCTGGTTTTTGGAAACGTACATTGACAAAGACTGACACAAGGTAGAATTAAACCTTTCTACAAGACCATCGGTCTGTGCGTGATAACTGGAGGTATTGATCTTTTGAATTTGAAATGAGTTACAAATCTCTGCAACTACTTTAGATAAAAATTTAGTTCCCCTGTCAGAAAGCAACACACGTGGTGCCCCATGTCTAGAAGTACTTTCATCAACCAAAAGACGTGCAATAACAGTTGCTTGTACACTAGGCACTGGGGATGCTTCGACCCAACGAGTCAAATAATCACTAAAAACTACAATATACCTACTGCCTTTACTAGAAAGTGGAAAAGGACCTAAAACATCAACATCCACTCTGTCAAATGCACCCTCGACTGGAATCGGAAGTAAAGATGCCTTTTTCGAATTTCGAGGAGACTTCCTCATTGAACACTCAACGCAAGAATTAACCCAATGTTCTACATCTTTAAATCATCTTTCCACCAGCATGCTTGGTTGAGTTTACTAAAAGTTTTGTTCAAGCGAAAATGAGCACCGGCAATATGATCATGTACATTAGGGAGAATTTCAAAACGTAATGCAGCTGGGACAACAAGCTGAGAAAAAGATTCACGAGCATTATGCCTTCGATTAAAATCAATGTGGTAAAGCAAATCACCTTGACACAAAACAAAAGAAACCTACCCCACTAGACCGGGGTCCCCCACTCCATATAAACAGGGTCTTAATATATCATCGGGGCATTTATTAATCACATTTTATTTTTTCTCACATCCTCTCTTATTATTGTTACGCATCATTTTCCTGCGCACAATCTGGCCAGCAAAACGTCATTTTCAACGTGAAATCGGCGGATCAAAAAAAAAAAACTCTCATCTCCTACGGGTCCTTACCATCATAATTTTCTTTCTTTTTTACGATCAGTGACATCTCAAAGTTGTAAATAATTCCAAATATTGACCTACCCGAAACACAAGTGACAACATACTTTTTTTACAATTAACCTTTCCTGTGATGTACCTGCTGCTAAAAATGCTAGTTAACCCACAATCTAGTACATGTAGATGTTCCAGTTCAATTTTGTGTTGTGGATTAATTTTATCCTTGGTTTAATTCATATTTCCCAAATTTGTCTTGTGCTATAATGTTTGAAAAGGAAGAAAATACAGTTCAATTCAAGAGTAACATTTCACCAAAACACATAAGTTATAACTCATGATATGGTTTGAGATATTCGTTTCGGGTCGCCAACTTAGACACCGTAAAAGGTACTCAAGAAAAAACGCGTGCTGAAAAAGGGCAAAAAGTAAAGAAAGTGAAAACTGTAATGCAGTTAGTTACGATAGAATTTTAGCCAAGAGATTGTAAAATATTGCACTTTGGACACTGAGTATACATAACAGTCAATGTAAAATTATCATAATATTTGCAATTACACTACCTCGAGTTTACAGCATCATAGTACTAAATATCTCTCATAATTTATCTCCTAATTTATAGCGACCCAATGATCGCCAACGTGAACCTCGCGCACTTTACGGACCGAAGAGAGCTCTTCACAAATTGTACCCCTTTCGTCGGTCCGTACCGTCCAACGGTAAATACCCACTCTTGCCATATCATGAAGATATTCTAAGTCCCACTAATGAAATGCGATTTACAGACCGTATACCCCCTTTGTCAATCTGTTCGATCCGTACAGATCGACAAACCGTATATAACCACTCTTGCCATGAAGATATCCTAAGTCCCACTAATGAGATGCGATTTACGGACCGTAAAACACTCTTTACAGACCGTATACCCGTTTTGTCGATCCGTTCGATCCGTACGGATAGACACATGGCTTATACGGACCGTTACGGTGCGGGTGTATTGGACAACCCTCTAAGGAATCCATGTTTATAAAATGGGAGAAGCCCGATCTCAACCAGCAGGTGAAACACATTAACCTGACTATCTCCCTGTAAGAACTAAGCGTCACTCATTTAATTTTTTGTTTTAGTAAGTAATATCGACGACGCAATGTAACGAAATTTGTAAGATCGCGCGCGCTTTAAATGCAACGACGATTTCAAAATATGTAACACTGAAGATGACAGATATACCGTCGAAACTTGTCTGGAAAATTAAAGAAAGTTGTTATGTTTATACGACTATCTTTATTGTTGCTGCTATCTAGACCTTTTAGAGATATGATTCTTTTAGTTGCGTGGTCAAAAATACTTAAAATACGTTCCGAAGACAATGACCAACGAAGTGAGCTACGATTAGTAACTACAGTGAAATTACGATTGTGTAAATAAGGCTGAAGTTTCTTAATACCTTCATCTAGTGCAAGCGCTTCTCTCTCTGCATGTAGGACTATAATTTTGGTCTACCCGATTCAAACCACGAGCATTGTTAGCAATGACTACTTTCTTTACATTTTGAATTTGCACTTAGGTGAAACCAATACCAGTGGAGCTAGCGTCAACAAATAATAAAAATGGTTCCCGAAAGTTAGGATATGCCAAAATCGGTGCAGAAACCAAGGCACGCTTAAGCTCGTCAAAAGCCTCGGCACAAGCTACAGTCCAATCAAAAGGAACGTTCTTCTTTGTCAAAGCATTCAAAGGGTTGGCAATATTTGAAAAACTTCTTACAAAACGTCTGTAATAATTAAGCAAAACCTAAGAAACTCCTCAATTCCTTCAACTTTTTGGGGGTGGAGAATTCCTGAATTACCCTTACTTTGTCTGGATTGGGACTTATGCCTTCTGGCGTAACTACGTGACCGAGATACTCTAGTCTTTGTTTAATGAAACTGCATTTCTCTAGATTCAACTCAACATTGGCGTCACACAGCCTTCTAAAAACTTCCTCCAAATGGACTAAATGCTCATCTACAGGTTTAAAGAAAATGATTATATCATAGATGTAAATCAAAGCAAAACGGTATTCTAAACTCTCAAAATATGACCCATAAGTCTTTGAAAACTGGCTCCTGAATTCACTAATCCAAACGGCATTATCACAAATTCATAAACGCCGTTGTGCGTAGCAAAGGCTGTCTTTTGTTGCGAATCCTGGGGATCAGTTGGTTAGAAAATCCCTTGTACAGCATGTCATTAATACTGGTGATGCTATGCTTATCAGGCAAAGGCCGTATAGAGTATATCCTGATGTTTTGGTAAAAAAGAAGGATGGGTCATATAGATTTTGTGTTGATTTTCGTAAAGTTAATAAAGTCACTAAAGTAAATAGCTTTCCAATGTCTTTAGTTGCTGATGCGCTAGATTCTTCGCTGGTGCAAGCGTGTTTTCCACGTTGGATCTCAGAAGCGGATTTTGGCAGATACAAACGCACCAGGATTCACAACACTTATAATAGTTTGCACAAACAGCGGTCTTGAATTTATTCGTTGATGATTCAGTTCCATTCGCTGAAAAAAGGAACACAAGAATATTGAGACTAGTTGCCCTTGTTTCGCCATTGTTTTCAACACAAGTAGTTTGTGTCCATTAAGGTTTGTAAACAAAAAAAGATTTACCAAAATATTGAAAAATTTGGTTTCATCCTTGGTCAATGAGCAATTATGAACATTGGTAATTGTCTTTTAATGAATATCGAAGTGTATTGCTTTCTTAAAAATTCCCCTACCAATTGCCTCATTCATGCGTCTAATCATTTTGCAGATTGCAAGCATTTGTGTCGCAGTAAAGGTTCGATAACAAGTTCTGGCCAAGTCACCAACGAACACGACTGTAGAAAAGGCAATATAACACATAACTGGAATTGTATTCCAACTACAGCCACTATATTGTAAGTGTATTTCCTACTTTACTTTCGATTAATTGGCCTATTGGTTTCTTATTTTACAACTTTGGACCCATATTTATGTTTTGTCTTAAAATTTTCTTACTCTATTTTATTAGTCTTTAGAAAGGTCATCGTTTTATCCGAGTTTCACACAGGAACTATCAAATGCTCCAAAATGACTCCAAAGGAAATGAAATATTTTCGCACTACTACTTGTTTTCTTTTAACGAGACAAGAGCGTTGCTTTCTAGTAAAAAACGCTTTAGAAACTGACGATCAACCTAGGACTTTCAGATGAGCGCGCACACAATGCAAAACTTGCCCTTTCATTCACAACGTAATGAAAGTTTTGTCACGCATTCACCTTTACAAACGTTATCTATAGCATAAGCTGCCGCACACTATTGACTAAGATGCACATGGGTCAATCAGTGAGATTACAAGGCGACAGATCTAAATGAAGAAAGAAATGATACATACTCATCAAAACCTGATGCTATTTAAACCTTCCACATTGTTCAAGCCACAACACATGTTTTTTTTTTTACACCAATGAATCACAGAGCTTTGCAAAAGCCTTGTCTTTTTAATCGGCGCTCAAAATCCGCCAAAAAATCAAATCAATAAACGCTGCTCTATCCGAAGTAATTTTTTTTTATACATTGCCATGTTCCCGGCCACCAATATCTTTGCCTTTACACGCCCATGCAGACATATCCTCGAATCCCTTGATTCGATCCAACGAAGGGCTTGCGCTCGAAACGTCAGCTTTTCAATACTTTTACGGTTGTAAATTTGACTTAAGGCCGTGGGGCACCTATCTATCAATAAATTCATAAGACAAAGTTTTGCTTGTGTTACATCTTTTAAAACGCTTATATCTCGGCTGTGTTAGAGGCAATTTAGATATGATTTTACAGCGACATTGTGAAATGACGGAAGTTTAGGAGGGTTGCCTTTTATTTGGTAGATCGCGCTTTACAGCGATGCTTTAAGCCACAGTTGTACCAAACTGGGAAATCGCGATTTTGTGTCCAAGTTTCCGGAAAGAAGAGGTGACAGCACTCTGTGATTTTGTTAATAAATGATCGGTCAAAACCTCTAGTGTGTTGTGTATTGAGCAGATTCAAAGTCAAATTTTGAGACTCCCGAAGGTGTCGCGGCTAAAGCACGAGTTCCAAGCAAGATATGTAATTATGGTAATTATGGTTAATTGCATTCCACGCTTTAATATATTTTTTTAAAAGCTAGTATGTTTTCAAGGATTTTTGAGACCAAAAAAAAATGTACAAAGAATTTTGGTATTAAATTTGGTTAAAATTTCTAAAGATTTCCTTATTTTTATTTCCATATTATCAAAAATCACACTGAAACAAAGTTTGATTCAGAGTCGGTTTGATACCTTTGAATAGATATTTTGTTCGCAGTCTGTGTGTCACCATTCACGTGAACACTTGAAATTATACGCTCATCTTTATTCTAGTTATGGATATCTCGTAAACCTGTCGATATCAGTCGTTTTACTTCGTGCTTACACTTTAAAAAAAATGCATAAAAATGAGCCCAAGGTGTCCCCCTATTTTAATTTTAATAATAATCATCATCATTATCATTATCATTATCATTGTTGTTATTATTATTATTATTATTATTTTTATTATCATATTGGGATCATCAGCATGGCTTACAGTGCTTCCCCCCAAGGATTTGGGCTTTAACCTGAATAAGAGGGAATTCCGTGATGCTGTTAAACTACGCTACGACTGGCCAGTGGAAGATGTCCCCTCCATATGTGCTTGTGGGGAAGCCTTTACGGTTGATCACTCTATGATTTGCAAACTAGGAGGTTTTATTACTCAACACCACAACAAGCTAAGAGATGTCGAAGCTGAATTTCTGAGTATGGTGTGTAGCGATGTCGAGATCGAGCCAGTACTTCAAGACATCTCCGCGAACATTTAAACAGAGGATCTAACAAAGCTCAGGATGCGAGGTTAGATATCCACGCGCGTGGTTTCTGGGAGCGACATCGATTAGCATTCTTCGATGTGAGGGTCTGTTACCCTAATGCTGTATCGTATAGGGACCTAGAGCCACAACAAATTTATCGTATCCATGAGAACGAGAAAAAGCGTCTCTCCTCAAAAAAAGTCCTGGACATCGAGCATGGAACATTTACACCTTTTGTCTTCACCACAACAGGCGGAATGGGAAAGGAGTGCTTGATGTATCATAGCCGTTTAGCACAGCTGACTGCCATAAAAAAAGGGGAGCAGTATGCCAAAACCATCTCATGGATCAGAACCAGAACCTCATTCGCACTCTAGAGATCTGTGTTGGTTTGTCTTAGAGGCTCTAGGACAAGAAGAGTGCCATGTGACATAAAGAATGTTGATATTGACGTCGAAGTTGTTGAAGGAGCCATTCAATCGGACTAGTGATGTGTTTCTTTACTTTTAAATGGCAAATATTCGTCATTAACGCATTGTGAACGCTATTTAATTTCCCCTTTTCAGTGATTATCTTGATAAGAATGCAATTGACGTTGAAAATAGTTTCTTCTGTTTTAATCGACATGAATTGTTTTAATTGAAATGAAATGTTCTTAATTTCAATAATTTTTGTTTAATGAAGTGAAGTTTTTTCTAATCAAAACTAAGGGTTTTTTAACGGAAGGAATTATAAATAGTGTTTTGACGAAATAGTTGTTTTGAAAGTGGATTAATTGTAAATAGGATTTTAATAGTTAGCAATAACATTTATTATTATCATTACAAGTGATGCCGGTAAAAGTAAATTATAATTCTTTTACACTATATAAAGCTTTGAGTTTAAACCTTAAAATAATTGGATAAAAAAGGGGTAGCTTTTTTTTCGTCTTTCTTCGGTGCCGTGTGTTTATACGACGAAGTCACGGTTCGAGGTTGTCCGCTATGATGAGAAGTGATTCCATTTCCTTTTATTGAAATGGATGGACGAAAATTGATCGTTCTTTTTGATATACAAATCATGTCAAAGACAAAGTAAAATCAACTATTACAGCTGATTCTTAAGTGGGGGCACAAGCCGATTAATAAAACGAATTGCTCTACTTACTGAAAAGAAACAACAACTTAATAACAGCCCGCAAACCACTAAGCTGAAACTTATGTCATGTTAGGCCCCCTGGAAACGTGGAATTTCTTATGAGTGCCGAACACCTATTTCAGTCGATATGAAAGTAATTAAATACGGCAGTTGANCTTAATAACAGCCCGCAAACCACTAAGCTGAAACTTATGTCATGTTAGGCCCCCTGCAAACGTGGAATTTCTTATGAGTGCTGAACACCTATTTCAGTCGATATGAAAGTAATTAAATACGGCAGTTGATTTAGACGTCGGACATGATGGTGCCGAATTTACCTCCGTTTGCTGTAAATATTCCCAGTCTCTAGAAATTTTTTTTTCATCCAATATGGATAAGGGTTTCTATAATTCATGCAGAAGACGTATTTCACACGTGCCGAATATACTAAATCAAATGTTGAACCTAAGTCGAATTTTCGACTGTTTCAGTCACACATTCGGCAAAGTCGTATTTAATTTGAAACTGTCGAATTTAGTTGATTCAGACGTCGCATCTCAAAGCAGTTACCTCTGGAATTAAATTAGGGACATGTGAAATTCGACGTTTGAACTGGGTAACGATAACAGTGTCCAGTATTACTAAAAAACCGGTAGATACACTACGATACATACCGCATTTTTTATATTTCTGTAAACTTTGCTTTCAACTTAACACACTATGTTACTAGCTATATGCACCAGACAGGTGAAAAAGAGAGTAAAAAAGAAATAAAAAAATATAAGGCTACTGGACCACCTCAGTAACCGCTGACAGCGCTTACCGAGGTGGTATGACCGTACAATTCTCTCCCTGCTCGTTGGGTGGCTTTTAATCGGTCGGGGAAACCATTAACACAACATTGTTCACCATTATTTCTATTGTTTTAGGTTAGGGTTGCAAACCATTTGGCTTTTAGGGTTGGAAGAGCTGCTACATGACCTCTCTCCCAGGAATGAAGAAAAACAATATGGCTGCCAAATACATCCTCTTAGTTTTTAAAGTTCTCTTTTATTAACTAGCATTGAACATTTTTTCGGCAAACAAACAGTTGAAGGGACAGTGTCCCGATTATGCGCACGCGCGAGCGTCATCTGTTTTTTCTTCAAAAGACAATGGAACTTTCATATTGACTCGACAAGATTTCCTTAACCGCACCGCCAACGGAAATTTGTTGTTTATATTCTCAAGTAATATTCTAGACTTTCGAAGAAGTCTTTCGTCTTATTTAAAATTTGGCTAGCGGCACGAAGACTTATCGCGATTTTATCGCTAGCAGGACCGCCTCGCGAACCGAAAATCTCGTTCCGCTCGCTCTAAAATGTGAAACTTGTGTCAGAGGTCAATTGTTCCAAGTCCAGCAATATTTGCCTGATTTGCTCGCGTTCTAGCCTCAGACGTTTGAAAGGTATAAATAAAAATGCAATATCAACGCCATGAATCATCGCAAAGGTTAGTCAAAATTATATTATGATTTCATTGCACTAGTTTTTCTAAACGTGTAGCGCCTGTTTGTTTGATTTTGGCGGCCGTTAGGGAGATTCATTTAAAAAAGTTTACTAACGCGTCGTTGCAAAACATTCTGCTTTACGAAGCTCCCCTCCACAAGATCTCCTCAGTCACATCAATATCTCAATGGTTTCTTTCTTACAGTCTTTATTGTTGCTGTTTCATTTCTGCGTATTCCTTTCACAATTATCTAAGCTTGTATGGAAGCTGGCAGAAGAAATAAGCCTTCAATCGGCATCAAAGCGCTTCCCATCTTTTGGTCCTCCAGCCAACGGCAATAAAAGTAACGCCAAAAAATCCCATTTCGCCCAAATCGAAACTCAACGGGAACAGTATATCATTGATCTGTAATCGTGAGAAGTTTTAATTAGTATTGAACTCGGCCAAGCGCGATGCAAACGGATTTTTCAAGGTTCTCTTACTCTCCTCGCATCTTTTGATTTCCCGACACCCTGTCCGAAAATCAAAGTTTGGTGCGTGCGCAGTAACCGGATACTGTTCCTAAGTTTAAAAAAAAAAATTACAAAAGTCTCAAAAGTAGGTCTCCTTTTCGATTTTAACTTGCAATATCGGTCAATTTGCGCCACTTTGAAACTTCTGGCTCAGTTTATGTTTGCTTTTGCTTTAAAAATGGAATAATAGTTACCAAGCCGACAATACAGTGTAAAGAATTGTTGAGAAAAACAAAAAAAACCTGTCAATTTAAGACAAAAAAAGGAACTTTAAAAACGGGCTAAAACATTCAAAACGCTTTGATCACCTGACTGAGGACGTCACGTCCCTCTTTTAGCCATGAAGAAAATTATCAGGTAGAACATTACTTTCCTGCACATTTTCTCTGCCGTGTGATGAAAGGTTGACGCTCTACAGCCCTCGGCCTAGTCTCCCGACTTTTTCGCTCATGTTCGTTACCCCTTAAATTTTATATGCCCAACGTCAACTGGTTATTTTTAAATGCCCCACGCAGCTAAAACCTCAGATATGCCATTTGTTCTTAACTCGTTAATGAAATCTTGTCAATCTTAGGGAGCTTTAGATCGAGGACGCGACGGCTTTTAGAACGCGGTAACCGAGCAAAAGCCTGGAATGAGAACGGCGTTCTAAGCGTGGGAAAAATAAGCTTTAGTTTTGCAACGCCCCAGTTCAATTTTTTTGCTATTTTCACAAAAATAAAAGACAGGATCGTTTAATGAAGCCCAAAATTAAATATACTCTTAATGTGCTAGGAAAAAAAATCAATGATGAAGAATTTTTTTTACGAAGAAAGCGTGCAGCCTAATGAATCAACGATTTCCTCATTCGTCGTAGAATAAAAGTTCTCTTGTAAACAAAAATCCGGCCGAATGTAAAGCAGATTTCCGCTTGGAAAAAACTTGCATCTTGTGCACTTGATTCTTCTAAAGCTAGGATCTTATCTTAAGCGTTGTATAACTCGGAGGGCTCATATGGTGTTATCCCCTCTTTTCTCGACTTTTTCTTGTGCCTGTTGGCAAGAACTACCACATCGCTACAAACTGATCGAGTGTCGGCAATATTTTCCTACGTGCTGCTTCGTTGTCGCGTAGCGGTTATTATTAGCAACGTCTCTGTACAAGATAAAGTCTTTTTCTTTGTTTCAAATCATCACGGGACTACAATAAAAGATAACAACACCAACAGCTTAAAGGCGGAGCTAAATTTCAGCTAAGATTATAATTTTAAAAATATGCTTCCATGAAAAAAAAATCTTATTCTGTTTGTTCTCAGCCAGTTCAGGGGTACGTTTGGCAAAGACGACGGGTAAAATACCGAAGATAATAAAGAACTTTAAAAGCTAGGAGACACGAATTGCTTCAAATAATTTTGTAGAAGAGGAAGCCATTTCTGATCCATCTTCGCTTCGCCAACCTCAGTAACCGGCATATCAAGTTAAAAAATGTCATCTCCGCCAAGTTTGCAGCGTAAATTTTCGCGAGAAAGTTTCTACATGAATCTGGATTTCGATTTCTAGGTTGACAAGGTCAATTAATACTCACGTTTTCTACACAGCGCCAAATTCCTTTGACTCGCGTTTTGTACGCCTTACGACGCGTCAAATTTGAAGGGTCGAGCATGGGCAGGAAGCCTTTTCTGTGAAAAATTACTTCCAGTCGCGTCGCAGATCTGTCGCGTCCTTGATCTAAAGCTCCCTATTGTAAAAAAATAACTACAAATATTATTACATGGAACAAAGCGGCAGCCTAGAGGAAAACGAGGTCCATTTTCGCTTTTAGTTTGAGCACAATAGAGAGTGAAACCATATCATAAAATTATCCACTTTTAACTGATTGGTGCGAGTTTAGTCGTTGTTAGCCTACAAGACCTGACAATGAGAAAAACATTTCATAATTTTCGTTTAATTGACGCACATTAACTATATTATATTGTAAGTAAATGACGTTCTGTCCCTTTGTTTGTTATTTAATACCAGACGTAAATCGATGATAAATGACATCAATGAGTAATCGATGAGTAATTATTGGGTAATCAACCGATAAGTCATTGATTATTCGCTATAATCAATGGGTAATCGATGACTAATCGATTGCCAACAAGTTTGTGCCCTATCGATTTCTCACGATTACATCGATCAATCATTGATATCATCAATGAGTAATTGATTCGTTCGATTACTTATCAATTATCTAATGATGATCCACCGATTAGTCATTCATTACCCATCTCATACAATTTCTAGCAATTTTTTTCTTAACTTATTTCCGGTGATAAAAATTTACGTTTATGTTTCTTGACGATAATAATAGCCAAATAGGAATTAAATTTGCATGAGAAAAACCAATTTATTGCATACACTCTGAGTTATTATGTTTGAGTCAACCTGAGTGAAAACATGGTTCCTGCCTTTATTCAACCAATTTCAAAAGCGAAACGGCCTTTTTACGTGTGAGTAGAACGTTTCGACCAATCAAAGCGCACCCACCAAAAGCAACCGTGTTTTCGGTAGCTTTGTGTTTTCGTTAAAGGTTTTATTCTTGCAGCTCTGTCAAAATTTTTTAGCAGATTTCTGGTTTGGTTAATATCTACTCAAGAAAATTGCCAGAAGAAGCTAAATAATGGCTGAGGGAGAAAGCCTTCGCTTTCCAGCTTTGCAGAAATCCTTTAACAAATTTATCGAGGAACAGAAAAACAAACAAACGTTGTCCAAAACTAGACGAGATGTTGGCTTGCTCTTCGAGTTTCTGAAATCCAAGCAAGAAAACTGAAAAATAGAAGAGATACAACCACAGGAACTCAATGATTTTCTGAGTGAGTTTATAGTTGCTGTCAAAGAAAAGATGGGGACCATTATGAACCGTCAAGCCTCAGAGGGTTTATAGCGAGCTTCAATCGTCACTTGAAAAACGTGAAGTATTCAAATAGCATCGTCGAAGATCGAGAGTTTGAGCAAACAAGGACGGCGCTGGATACTCGTCGCAAACTCCTGAAAAAAGAAGACAGGGGAAGCACACCATTTGAAGACGAGACTATCCGCGATGACGAAGTAAGAGTTCTTTACAAGGGTAATATACTATGAATCTCTAGTGCCGAGGCTTTAATCAACACGGCGTGGCTAAAGAATTCAATCCGTTTTGGATTGAGAGGCTGTGATGAATGTCGACAAATGTGCTGGTCAGATGTGAAACTTTTGAGGGATGCCGACGGGACTGAATATTAGAATATTGTGAGCGTCAAACCAAAACAAGAAGCGGTGAAGAGCCTCGGAATATTAAACCAGTTAAACCTGAAGCTTTCGCTAGGCCGGACGGCCCACCCGAAAAAGACCCAGTTTTTGTACAAAGAGGAGATAGTCTCTTAATTCTTTCTGGGCAGTTGAAAATTCTGCTTTGTCGCAGGAAGTTTGTTTGACTTCAGTGGGAGGTTTCATATGAGCTGACAACTCTTCATTGATCTTCAGCGCATTTTTTTTCAAATTTGGGCCACTCTTCCTGCAGCTTTCTAAGGAACTGCGGTCCTTGTGACCATTTTTCCAGCTGTTCCTGGAGAATTCCCTTCGTCAAGGCGTCAGCTGGATTATGTTCAGATCTGATGTAGCTGAACTCTTGAGGGTCTATTCTCTCTTGGATTTCAGCAACTGCGATCGTAAACTTGCTTCTTTGTTTAGCCAATCAATCAAATTTAAAGCATTTTCTTCTTTTCCCATGCGTAGCATTTCGCGGCCAAATTCAATGTAATCGTTGGCATCCAATTTAGACAGAAACTGTGACATGACAAAGGGTGCTTCCGATGTGCTTGTTACTGCGCAACCGTTTTGTTCCATGTTGTTCACGAAGCTTAATGTTCTAGCAGCGTAACGCGAGAGCGAGTTCGAGTCATCCTTTATTGGTTTGAGATTGGCAATTTTGTTTAGCAGTGTGTCCGTCAATTTCATTTGATTTCCAAATTCAGTATCAAGAATTTTCCACGTTTGCTCGATTTTCTTGCTTGGCCGGACTCGATCAGACCAAAAAGAGTTTTTTGGTAACGCTTTTCTTAGTCTTTGCAGCTGTTCGTCTTCGTCCTGTTTGTACTTATACATTCAGTAGTTAAATTCGCCCTTCCAAGTTGCATAAGATTTTCTATTTCCGTCCCATGCTGGCACTGATAACTTGTCAAGTCCGTCACTAGCGGTCTTTTGCGAACCTAAAACGTCTACCATTTTGGTTACTGCTGTGGTCATAGCTTCGAGCGCATCGTGCGGTGGTTCTTGGGAGCTACACGCTTTTTGATAAGTGGCAAAAATTTCGCTGTATTTTAAAAAATCGCCTCTGACTTTATCGCCCACCTGCTGATTAGCCTTAAGTTGTTCTTCTGTAGATCCCGTCTCGATTAGCCTATCCGTAATTGTCTCTTGCTGTTTTTAAACACAATTAAGAGGGAAATTAAGTGTTTTTTCCTTTTGCGTTTTCTCTACGATTGAATGAAGTATTAAACTTTATTGTTCATCAGTTCTAAACTTCCAATATTGGAACAAAGTCATATCATCCTCATGTAATCAATGCATCCAAATGTCTTCATGAAACTCTCTTCTGAATTGCAAGTAATGTGTCATCTAAGCAAGGTCCAGTTGCGTAACTTCTGAACTTGAATTCAAATGATTCGCCGTATTTTCTGCGGAAATAAAGAAACTGAATACCTTTTTCCTACTGAATATGCTGTTTTTGTAGATTCCAATCTGCTCCTGATTTTCTGAGGTCTTGAGCTTTCACTGCCACTTGTCTAGCTTCTGCTTGCGACTTTTCCTCGGCGGTTCGTCAGCTGCTGACTTCAAATCGGTGAGCTTGAGGCTTTGAACAGAACTTGTGACTTCTCTTCTTCGAACTTGTTCAGGTTTTTTGGACTGGTTTGGATATATATCGAATCCACTTGGAAGAGTATCACGAACCAGTTTTTTGCACTTACAACAGGTTTATTCGGTGGTATACTGTAATTTTCTCTGTACACACTTGAATCACTGAAGACGCCGAGGGAGAGAGTAAAAAAAACCTGGTACATTTCCGCTCTATCTTGATAGTGTCCCCGTCTAATACCGCGTGGCCGCTTATGTACCTAAAACTGTCCTCTTGGGAGTTAATTAACACTATGTAATAACCGCTATTTTAATGTTTCCACGCAGTATCGCTCTGGCTATGGGCGGAATACGAAACAACTCTCTAAAGTCAAATGAGTCTATATTCCTCGAGTAACCAGGCATTAAGATTAATCCAACTCTTGGCGATCGTGCATTCCAGTCAGCTGCCCCTTATTTCTGGAATGCATTACCTACGGCAATTCGCAACATGAAGACATTGGACACTTTTAAGACTGCTGTTAAAACTCATTTTTCTAATTTAACTTTTAAATAGATTTAGTTGTAGTTTTTTTTATAGTTTTTAATACTTTTTATTTACGTTTTAATAGTTTCTCACGCTTTAGTAGTAGTTCAGGGGGTCTAGTCAGGTACAAAACGGAGCACATTTTTTTCGGACACCGCGGACATCACACGTGATGACCGCGTGAGAGTTACACGTGAGTTTCATGTTTAGGGTTAAATCT
>CALNXI010002938.1:10569-25501 GCA_942486025.1 Porites evermanni
TTTTTTTAATATTTATCTTCCTTTCCCATTTCAAAACAAAGAATATTGAAAGTGTTTACTTGCATCAACAAACGTTTCTGCACTTGTTTAGACTTTGATGAGGTCAGCGCAATCCTCCAGGCACTACATATACGCGCGCTGTTTATCCAGGTCAAGTGGGGAGATGAAATTTGATAGTAGCTCGTGTATGTTAAAGCCGGTCTACTCACAGGCAGCCCAAGCGCACTATTTGTGGGTTCGGGCTTCAGAGGTCATTTGGTCGGAATATACTAGAATTATTAGTGTATTATCTGATGCCAAATAAATGCAAAAAGTCTTAAAGATATGAAGTCTTCTTGTTTGTCTTTCTTGCATCGACTTTCTTTCCATCGAGTACTGAACACTATATTTATAGTGTTCAGTACTCGATGGAAAGAAAGTCGACTAAACGGCGTTTAAACCGGCCAAATGACCTCTGAAGCCCGAACCCACAAATAGTGCGCTTGGGCTGCCTGTGGTCTACTTCGCTTTTGTTAACACCATGTTAGAGTTTTTTTTGCAAACTACACATTTTGTTAAATCACGAGCACATTCGCCAAGACCAACCAGCAAAATAATTGCTATGATAGCTTTGAGACGCGCTATTTTCATGAAGGCAAACCCTGTGGTGAGCCTCCATGCATATCGCTTGTTCAGCGGTCGCTCATGCTCATGCAAAAAAGACCCCTGTTCACAAAATGTACCTTAAATCTTCGCTCGCTCGATTATCCTTCAGCCGATTCTGGCCGCGAGGAAAACAGTGATTAATTCATCCAGGGCAAATTTGTCGCTTGATCTTTTGTCTTTTTTCCTTCAAAACGACAGCTTAGTATTTTCTTCAAATTCCACTTTTCATCTGTGCATTTCATCGGTGTATTTTACCGTCAGGAGAGGAGATTTATAACATTTGCCTAAATTTTACCGCGCTAACTCAGTTTTTTGGCGTGCACCCACGGGCAAATGGTAGTGGCTAACTGACCAATAAGAGCGAGCGATTTACTTTTGTTATGTTATAACACATTCTGTACCGCTCCATACTCAGTACCACATATAAAGGACACATATCCAGCCATATTTATTATATTTGGCAGCATGAAATTCCTTTTTTTTTGTTTTTTTGTCCAATAACGCATGCTTTCCTCTTATTAATGCACTTCGTAGTCCGGCAAATCTCCCCACTTGACTGCAGAGCGGAAGGCCGCGAGGTCGATCCTCGAGGCCGGAGCAATATTTACCTTTGCCCTACAAACGGCCAGATCGTTTCGTGGCTCGGAGAAACACGTTAAGTGCCACTCCTTCCGTGTCCGGCCGTGTAGGAGATGTGAAATTTATTAGGTGTCCTTTAGTGCTTTCGTGTTAAAAATTTACAATCTAATGAAAAATGTTCTTCTTTTTTTAGTCAGTTTCTTCTAATTTTTCCCCTTTATGGCTCTACCGTTTTATCACCTTCCGACGCTAGCGAAAAAGTTATCTTAGAAGTGCCTTCGCGTAATTCTAAACATCAGCTCCCTTCCTTTGTCAAACATAGGCGAACTGTCTTGTCATTTTAAAAACTCCTAAGAGCCCCCTTCCAAGTTCAGAAAGCGGAATTAAAGTTCGTCGTCGTCTGTCTTTACACTCTTCATAATAAACGTGAAATTAGGCAATTCTACTTCGATTTCGGGCATTGACGGCAAAGATATGTACATGCAATGCAAGTGCAAAGTTGCTTTTCCGGCGTTCTCGTTGCGTCGTCAAAACATAGAGTGGTGTTTTGTCTCAAATGGAAACGCGTATGAGCTCGTATTGGGGAGTTTGCTAAAACGTCTTGAAAATATGATATTACATTTCCACTTTGTAATCAACTTAGAAGACTAAAGCCCAGACATGTTACTTACCTAGACTTCTGTCCCAAGGCAGGAGCTTATTCGAGAAAGTGTTGCGAAAGAACACGAAGGATTAAATGGAATTGCTTCAATTACAGAAAATTAAAACTTGACTGTGCGGTAATAGGCCTCTTAAGTCAATTTAGTTTGGAGTCAATTAGCAGAAAAAAAAAAGGGCGGACCTAGATATACGACCTAGATATGCGGACCTAGATATACGACCTATGTTAACGTTATACGACTATTTTATTATTAATCGACAAATCTTCGGTTTTCTTACATTTTACTCACGAAATTATATTGCCGCTTGTAGTAGTTTAAGATTGAATCAACGTCAATAGTCCTACAACGTCAATAGTCCTAAATCAGCGATCACGGATCCGATTTTTGGACATTCAGCTGGAAGAAATTGCAAATAGAAACTTCACGGGGCAACATTATACTGACAGTAACTGATATCGAACCCCTCCTCTTGTTCCTTTTGTTCGATGCCATAATGGATTCATGGATCATTCCGGCCCGGAAGTATTGGTGCCCCGTTCTCCGAGTATCAGCTCGCATATGAAAACTTGCCCAGAGCTGAGTCTTTACGAGGCCATTAGCATAATTGTCTTCTTTCGCCTGCCAAATTATGGACTTTTTCTCTTCATCCGCCATTTGCTTTATCTTCATGGCGGGTCATTCATTCGCACTTGCGGTTTCTATAAAATATATATTTACAATTTATGATTAACGTCAAGACTGAAGGCAAATGCCCCTCACGAAGATTTCCAATTCTAAGAATTATTTGGAGAGATCTTTTTATTTTTTTTTTGTAATCCTCGAGAACATGAAAGAGAAATACAAGTTGACTTAAAAAGGCTAATTTATCACCAAACGACTAAGTCTTCATAATTTATTCATGAATTAATGGTATCTCAGAGGAGCAACTTTGAATGATCTCAGAGTCAGTACTTTTTTTCTCAGAAGAGTTTTAATTGCAGTCGGCAATGTGAACTTTACTTCCAGGCACTCATCTCGATTTAACTTTAACTAATGAGCTCTATAAAGAATAATATATTCTGGAGTTCTACTAGACAATTATTGAATCAGCTGTGTAAAGTATAAAGAATTACATGAAAGCGGATATCCACCTCAGCAGGTTTAAGACCTGCAAAATTTTTATTCTTATTCTTGCATATGGAAAATTAGCCAAACCCACCTAAAGCCACAAATATGTAATTAGCAGGTGAAGTTTAATAGCGGATCTGCGTAATAATCAACCAGACGTCTAACTGGGAATAGTGAAAAAAGATTTTCTTTCCTATAACGGATACCCTACAACCCTTTTGGTTTACGTCTGCGTGTTGGCGATCGAAGTACTGACGTACTTTCTTTGAGAGTCAAATACCAGTTCACGTTTCAAAGCTCTCTTTTCATTATCTCTGCCGACAATAGACAAAAACACGGGGTTTTGCCTGAGAAATGCAGTCCAAATACACAGACATATGCGCTCATGTCACACTATTTGCGTTGCGTTATCATGTCACACAGGGTGTCACGAGGTGGGATTGAAAGTAATTGTTTTCGTGTACATTTGCAATGTTTGCTACGCTGTCCATTTTTATTGAATTGGCCATGAATTTACCTTCACTTTTCCGTAGTTTCGATATTGAACGCAGTGACGGCCGCTCCTCACTTACGCTCCATATTTCCGTGGCCGGCCAGTGACTATCCCCACTACGTGTAGTGCATGCCAAAGTTGTACATGTGCGCGAGTTTCAGCGTCAGTTTTAAGCTTGTAAACCATATCGACGTTAATTCTGGATATCGCAGCCCTTTTATTACGTCATCACGTAATTCGAATTGGCCCTATAATTCGGTCGTGATTAAGTCAATGTCACTCCCACCACCAATAACATAATTATATCGTTGATTCCTTTAATTTCAGTTAAAATCAGTGTCATGCACGGCTCAACTTGTGTGCAGTAGCACAATTTTGCATTCAGACTGTCTGAAATATGTATCTGTGTTTTCTGGCTAGATTTTTGACGCTGCTGAATTTTTGTGCGATGACGTTACTCTATGGGCCAAATTGTTTATAAACAACAATTTGTAAAGTTTCGTCCTGATTTGTAGTATACGTAGAGTAAAATGTACGAAGCGTATGTCATTACTTATATAATCTTCAACTTGTACTCCCGCGCGCGTTCCTGATACTCTGTAGGGTCGAGAGGAAATCATTTGTGTTGTGATCACCCGGGTGTGATCAATGCCGTTACTGCGGATGAAATGTTCTCACAAGTATTATCAATAGTGGAAAAAGGATGGAAACACTAAGGTACAATGAAAATTGTTCTGGTAAATGGTTAACTTAAGCGAATGAAGTACTGCAGATTAACGGAGGGGACATGTATTATTTTTGACATTGACTTGTGCCATTAGTGAAAGGACGTGAACGAGCGACGTGAACAATATACAGGTTATGAACCTCATAAATGATGAACCAGGCGTTTCTGCTATGCCCTATATATAGATGTGCTTTTTTTTGAAGACCTTTTCAAACCTAACTGATCCAAACCTTAAGCGTAGGTAGGCGTCGAACAGGTTAGACCAGGTTAGGAATGTACTTTTGTAATGATTTTAGATGACCGCCTGCCATTTATTCAGTGGTATGATTTTTTATTGATGTTGGATGGACAACTACTTCATTTCCCTGCACGTAAATCACAGAATGCCAAAAAAATTGTTTTCAAGATAGACACACCAGTTTGTACCATCGCCAAAACAGCAATTACTTTGGCCCAGAAGTTCACTTGATGACAAGGAAAGCGGGATAACACGTGATCGATGACGGCCGTGCGCTGGAAAATCTTCCTCTTTTATGCGCTATTTCCTCACAAAAGTCAAAAGAAGATTCGGCTATGAAGAAAGTGCTTCGCAATACGTATTTTTGGCGAGAAAAATTCCAGCGATGTGGTGCAAATAAGGAGTTTCAGCGGTTAACCACGAGAATACATATCGACATTAAGAGGTCATAACAGACTGTTACTTTCCGTTTGCCGAAACGTGGTTAACCGTTGTAACACAAAGGAAACAGTGTTTTCCTCAGTTTGAGCTGTCGTTTTCTTTGAGAGTCAAATACCAGTTCACGTTTCAAAGCTCTCTTTTCATTATCTCTGCCGACAATAGACAAAAACACGGGGTTTCGCTTGAGAAATGCAGTCCCAATACACATACATATGCGCTCATGTCACGCTATTTGCGTTACGTTATCATGTCACACAGGGTGTCACGAGGTGGGATTGAAAGTAATTGTTTTCGTGTAGACTTGCAATGTTTGCTACGCTGTCCTTAGTTTTTTATTGAATTGGCCATGAATTTACATTCACTTTTCCGTAGTTTCGATATTGAACGCAGTGACGGCCGCTCCTCACTTACGCTCCATATTTCCGTGGCCGGCCAGTGACTACCCCCACTACGTGTCAATCTTTACCCTACCCGTGATAGTTTGCGCCTTAATAATCCGATAAAGTGAACACGAGAAATATTCACTTTATTAAAAATATTTTCAGTACGCATACCCTTGAAATTCATCAAAAGTTGTACATGTGCGCGAGTTTCAGCGTCAGTTTTAAGCTTGTAAACCATATCGACGTTAATTCTGGATACCGCAGCCCTTTTATTACATCATCACGTAATTCGAATTGGCCCTATAATTTGGTCGTGAATAAGTCAATGTCGCCCCACCAGCAATAACATAATTATGTCGTTGATTCCTTTAATTTCAGTTAAAATCAGTGTCATGCACGGCTCAACTTGTGTGCAGTAGCACAATTTTGCCTTCAGACAATGAGGGACAAAACTGTTGACACACTGCAAAAATAAACTCCCCCAAAATTTCGTGCCACAAGGGTATACCATTGGCAATTAAACGATTAAAGATAGATAAAAGATTGTGAAGGTGTGTTGTGAGGATTGGGACGGTAAGTGGAGCTCTGTATATGTAGAATTATTAAAAGGAGCCCCTTTTTACGTAACCTGATTTCACGCGAATGTTCGTCCGTCCCTACCATGGAAACGGAGGATCCCCAATAGGCTTCTTTCAATCCCGTAATCCCGACCAAATATTTCGTACAATCCTGTAATCCCGAGGGTTATTTTAGGCATCCCACCTCTTGCGCATACCTTCAATCCCGAAACTCGCCCCGATTTTGCTTTCAAATCCTAAATCCCAAGTTTCAAATGAAGTAAATCCCGGGTCCCAAGAAATCTATTTGGGGCCCTCGAAACGACCGGCAGTTAGATGTCACATTCAAATGATGAATCCTGGTGATGGCCACCTCGCATTTGTGTAGTTAAGGATTAAGAAACAGTCAAACGTCAATCAAAACAATAAATACTTGCAAATTGTGCCTGTATTTTTTTTATTTTAGGACCCTTGCATGCAATTACTGTTTTTTGTATCAATAAAAAAGAACGGTAAACGACAAATTAAGCAATTTTGTCGCGTCTGAAAACTATAGCTATACACTTGTTAATCAACTTGGACAGGAGGCTCAATTTCGAGCTGTTGTTTGTTTTGTTTTTCCAACGTCTGCAAGTAGGCCCCACCAACGGTTTTCAGAGAAACGACGAGTGGTGGGCACATTTTAGAAAAAAAGGCAGGAAGAAGGGCGCAGATGGTAGCAAGCTGCAGGATATACTAATTCACAGAGGACAGACGGAAAATTGTGATTGCTAGAAATATCTATATTAAGTTGTAGCTGTTCATCAGTATAAATCATGAAATGAAAACGTTGCTGTAAGGGGGGAGGGGAGGAGGGTTTGGTAAATTGTGCGTTCCTCTGGAAAAATTCCAGCTAACCCCCTGATGACCATCCAAAAAATAATGAACGGTTATCATCCAACCCCACATCAATCATGCAACAGGAGTAACATCGTACGAAACTTTTATTGTTTATTAGTGACAACGGAACTAGCCTAGGGCAGCAAGAAAGACACAGCTGTCAACAGAGTACAAGGTGATGATAAAACATTTGCTCTCTCTCTTTTTTACTCATGGTGTTTTCAATAATTACCACACATGCCACGCAAGAACTTGGATCACCTCAACGTTACTTTCATTAACTGCACGGCTACAAAATCTTTACACTGACAAGAGAGAAGTGCTTGTAAAACAGACCTTGTTGCTTTTGAAAGCCTTAAATTATAACGTCATCAGAGAAGGTGTGTCAACCGCTGGTAATAGATGGTGATGTCACTTAATGTTTCAAAAACAACGCGAAGAATCAATGTAAATCTTATCCCATATGACTATCACAACGACGTCAAAAGCACAAGACCATGACATGATCTATCTACGCAACATTGCTTTTAATATTTTTGGCTATTCTATACCACGAAATTCTTAAAATACTTCAGTCTATTCTCTAGCTAGATTTTTGAAAGACCAAATATTGTCGTTCCGCCAGTTTTTTATCGCAAAAACTACAGCATCTCCAGCCAATATAAAAACTAAGAGTGCAACCATTGTGTTTTCTTTTCTCCGCCTTCCTTTCTCCCACCTCCCTCTATTTTCGTAATTCCCTCTCCTTTTCCTTTCTTAGTATGATTTTATATAGCTTATCAGACGCAAGAATTAAGAAACGAGCGTTTTGGCTTTCTTCAATCAAGAGGCTGCAATTTTCGCTAGCTATGTTTTCAAAAATCCAGCTACATTATACTTATATTAATCTATCCTAAGAATGCAACTTACAGTGTATTCGCCATAAAGACTCATAAAGTAAAACATGCAATAAATAAATAAATAAATAAACTGAGTAAATAAGAGATTCTTTGTAAACACAATGACCCTCGTGTTTTCTCTTTCTGTACTTATTAACCCTTTAGGTCCCAAGACTGCCCAACATCAATATTCTCCTAACAACATCAGTATATCACCAAGAGTGAAGGTTATGAGAAAGAATAAAATGATCACTAAAGAGAGAACGCTATGATCGTAAACCAAGTTCTCTCAACTATTCTTAAAAGAAATATGTGGAGATCAGTTTGGAGAATTTGTATGTGGATCTTGGGGCTTAAAGGGTAAAGTACAAGGAACCATTGAGGGTAACTAGTTAAACAGCGAGGTCGAAATGAAGCGATCTACGTCAAGCGGTACTACCCTACTGCCAGCAGTACCACCCCTCTTCAAGCAGTGCCACTCCGCCCCTAAACGGCAAAATCAATATCCTTTATTGCCGGAATCCAAGCTAGGGCAAATGCCTCTGTCCTAGACTTGTATTCGGTCACTATTCATGTGTTTTCGGTGAGACTGAGAGTATAGTGTGTCATTAATTTAGCACTCAGATCTCTCTCTAGGGGATTAAGCTAGATCTCAAGACAGAGAGAGTTCTGGCCCACGGGGTCAGTATACAAGCTTCCTGCCTCCCTTTCCGTAACTCCTCGCGTAACTCTTCTTCCCAGAAATCAAAAAAATAATGACTGACTGGTATCAGCGAGCGCTTGTTTTTATCTCTCGCCATCTGGTGTTATGAAATGTCTTGATCAACTTCAAAGCGAACAGAAGAAGAGAAAACGTGTTGTCTGATCTTACGCAGAAAACGTCTCTTTAAAAATTACTACGTGAATTGTTGCTTAAATCTCAAGAACACTATACCAACTCGCTGTAAAGTGAACGCAATTAACTATGAGTATAAGACAATGTTAAGATATAAGGTCTAAGTTTGATATTCATCCTTTGGAGAAGGTCAGGTACAGCGTCCCTGATTATTTAACCATTGCTTTAACTCCTATTAATACACACAAACTTTATTACCTATACACACATGAAGCTTAAAATACATCGACATCTTTGAGGGCGTGTGGGTGGGGCGGGGGGGGGGGGGAGTTCAAGGAGGGGGGGGGTTTTTCAGGGTGGCGGGCCCAGGGGTATGGGGTCCTGCAAGAAACTTTTAAGCGATTGTTTTTACTTGTTGAATCACTTTTTCCCCTTTTTTAAACCCCAAAGCCCCTACCCTTTTTTTTCTATCAAACACCAACAACGTACTCATATATATTAATTATACAGTAACTACTAATAACAAAAATAGACTATTTTACTACGCGCGGGGGGAGGGGGCGGATGGGGGGGGGGTTGGGGGGGGTGGGGGGGGGGGGGGGGGGGGTGGTAGTCTAAGAAGTGGAGTGTTATTTCAGTGTGCAGGACTCAGGGTTATGGGATCCTGCAGTAACCTTTAAGTCGATTGTCTTGACTAGTTGAATCACTTATCCGCCTTTTTCAACCCCAAAAGCCCATACCATTTTTTTTCGATCAAATTGATCATGATTAACTGTAAGAAGAGTCGCACCAATAATCGGTTACAACAAAAAGCGCTGCGGATTTTTTAAAACAACTACGCGCGTACATGTTTTCATAGCCCAGTACAATTTAAAGGGGCTCTGTCCTTCTGCTCTTTGCTATCCTCAGTTTTAAAAGCTAAAACATGTCTTCGCATCGATTGATTTCAAAACTTCATGGTCCAATTAATACTATACTATCGGCAATGAAGTTTTAAAAGTTTTCTAATGAAATTTGACAAATGTTTTATGTCTTCTTCATAACTCCACAGGAGCATTTTATGAATGGGTAAATGCACCGAGTAATGACTTCAGATAATCGAATTCACAAAAAAGTTTGTGAAACGTATAAACGCCTTCATCTGGATTATGTTTATGCTTATTAGGAAAACAGCAATTTACGTAGACTTATCCCTGGTATTCTTATCTAATAAACAGCCTAATGGGACGGGGAAATGAGCTTTTTTTCGCCCTTCGTGCTGGTTCTCGCAGTCCGTGCTCGCCCGCTAAAAAAAAAAAAACGAAGTCTGTGGAGAGGCTAGGTTTTAGTGGGATGGATCATGCAAGACATGTAAAATACTTCTAACTCATCAGGTGAGAAGCTTATCTCGTTCCCAGATCTCTTATTGACGGCTTCGTCAACAATCGATCTGGGTACGAGGTAAGTGAGAAGTCAGCTTAGGGCCGAGACCCCGCCAGGAATGTGTTCTGGTCGAACCAGTAATGAGGTGAAGTCTGAGTACCAGCAGGGCAGGGCAGGGCAGGGCTCCTGCCGCAACAGTCTCCAACGTGTCGTTAACTTTTTAGGTCCTAAAGCCCTAAATTTAATATTCAAATCAAATTCTAAAATTAATGTTAAAGTGGAATGGTTATGAAACCCTTTAGACTCCTTTGTTATATGTTTTTGTTAGCTTTTTTTTTTATTGTACCTGACCGTGCAAAAAGTTTATTAGCATTCCTATCATTTTAAAATTACTGCAGAATAGAAACATCGCATTAATTTATTCAGTTACAATTTGAGAACAAAAAACAAAGGATTGTGCACTGCACGGTCATCAGGGAGCTTTCAAAATAAACTACACCACCGTTGTTTCAACTTTGATGTTTGCGCGGCTTTCATAACCAGTCTCCAACCTGCTTGGTATAACAAAGTGCCTCGGGACTGGCAACATATGTTCGCCATAACAAGATTTTTTTACTTCGAGTTTCAGTCTTTTGCATGGATTTTACTATTACTGGGGTGAGGAATGTGCTTCGTCGTACCGAAGACTTCTTTATGCAAAGGTTCGTTAAATCGAGGGCGTCTCACTGTACTTGAGATTTCTCAGATTCTAGCTACTTTATGTTAACATACTTGTGGTTTTTAAATCAGTTACCTGAAAGATTGCAGCGTTGTTATTAAATGTAAGTAATTTAAAAATGTTTGTGTGATGAGCAGTGAATGCTCCCTTTTTAAAATGGCTGGCGACAGTTGCTTTAACAAGAGTTTTACCTAGTAGCACATATTGCTAAATCCCAAGCCTCTACCCTAACTAGTCCAGCTATATTGAAATGGTAAAACAAACCAGGCAAACTATTCTCACAGCAGATTTCAGACAATTGAATATTTAGGGATTCTAAAAAAGGCAAAAAGGAAAACAACAACAACAGCAACAACAATAAAACAGCAATTAATAGGAAGTTTTAAGTTATATTATCATTCACTCAAAATATTTCCCCGATTCTGATTGGCTAAAAGCACACGCATAATTCACCATAACCAGTTATTGTTGACCAAATTTGGAAGAATTTTGTGTTTAATGAGGAAATGACGTCAAAAATGCAGCGTTCTTGCAGGTTAAAGCACCGTTAACCGAGAAGACCTGGGGACGAGGTTGAGTTGTTTTAGTCGTGAAAACAAATAATGGCGGACATTTCGCTAGTTTCAATAGTAGGAACTAGGCGAAATTATAGCTAAAAACATGGCAAGAACTGCAAGAACACAACTCGAGGGGCGACATCTGCTATTTGGAGAACATTTGCGGAGCTGAAAAACCCTAAACGTGCAATATCGAAGGTGAACTTAACGACATCGATGGAGGTAAGCATGTTTTAGCTTTGTTTTCAAACTAGGAATTATTTTGAATGAATAATAAAACAATTATTGAATTCGGCTTTCGTATCATATGAAGAATTATGGAGATCTCGGAGGGTGTTATGCGCCTCGGCCTACGGCCTTAACGGATAACACCCTCCTCGATCTCTATGATTCTTCATTAGATACTCGGCCTCATTCATTAATTGTTAATTAAATGCATTGCTTTGCTTTCAGATTTAATGGTAATAAATAAGATAGTTTGTGTTATCTTGCATTTAGCGGGATGGGTCAAGATAAAATACCTCCACCTCATCAGGTGAGAAGTACCGAGTCCCGGCCAGGACTGTGAACCGGTCCTGCACTGCAGGTGGAGCAGGGTAGGCCAAGCGAAAGTATGCTCTTGTGATGTTACTGCCGACATTATATCCAATGGTGACACTCCTGGCAAAAGATGGACCATAATATGAAACCCTGTAAACTGCCCACCTTGAGAATTCTTTCTTCACCTTGCTTACAAACGGTTCCAACCCTTCATCATTGTTGAGCGAAAAAATAAACGCTTCAGAAGTAAAGCCATAGCCACCACTGGATTCTGAGAAACCAAAAGTACTCAAAATAAAAAAAAAATTAAATATATGCTTTCACGTTTGCTTGATTAAAAAAAGAAATGACGTCATTTTCTACAGCCACCTGAGTTCATTTTGCTCATTTGCCTTCTTATTTAAACGAATAAAATTTATTAATCCAATTGACGTAACTGACAATAGCCCTGACAATTAAATAGCAAAACCACAAACTGAAGCCTTTAAGTTGTTAATTAGTATAGGCATTACACTTTTAAGGCCATTAAATTTCCTAGTGGTGGGATAACTTATGAGGACAATAAACTATTAGCTAATAGAGGTTCAGTGTCAGGATAGCAATAAACTGATTCTGATCTGCGTGTAAATTAGAACCTTTTCATTGGATTGGCACTGGACATATGGACGTATGGACTCCTTTGTTATTACGGACAATCTTGTTTGCCCACCACTCAAATACAGAAATGTCTACTGACAACAAGGACATGTGGCCAATCTGTACTGACTGTCCGTATGAAAAATGGTTTTGCTGTGCATATTCTCTAAGGACACATAACACACACTGTAACGGGATTCAGTAAGCTGCTTGATGCATTCACCGGCAACACTACTTTTATTTTCTTTGCGTTACAAAGCGCGATCCGCAAGTTGTGCAATCCAAACCCTATCAGATCCCATTCACAGACCTGTCACAACTCACGCGCTAAGCAAGGAGATAGACTTCAATACGCTTGAAGTAGACCCTTCTTTTCAACACAGACGGATCCAACAGTCTTGTTGAAAGTTGCTGGGGATGGGTGGGGTTCATCGAGACCTTGAGTTAAGAGTGGTTCGCTCAGGGAAAATAAAAATGGGCCTTTCTTGCTTCGGTTTGGATCAAAAATAAGAGGGGACTCCATTAGACGCGCCACTGTCGGCATAATAGCCCACGTTCGATATATTAAAATTCTAACATGACTCGAAGGCTTTCTGGTCATATTTCTATATCCGGTTTGGTTTTCTTTTAGCTCAAGTCTCCTGTGGAAATTGTGAGACAATAGAGTGGTGAAAAAGTTGCAATTTTGTCGCTAAAGCCTTGGGGTAATGTCGTTAAACTTCCAATTCATCGAGCGTGGACTATTAGCAATGACCTGATATTTCAGCCAAAACATGGACCATACGCTTAATCTCTGAAAAGAACCTTTCCTGGTGTCTCCACTTTCTCAAAAACGGAGTCAGTCGTTCTTTATTTTTGAGTGGGAAAAATGAAAGCTTTGTAAGTGTTGCCAAAGCCACTAAAGGATTCTTACAAAAAAAAAACAAACAAACAAATAAACAAACAGAACGTATGAACACAGTGGAATTCCAATTTTTCGAACCTCCAAGGGAAATGAAATTTGGTTTTAAAAGTTGGAAGCTCCAGAACTCGAAGGCTTGTTATAGAATCACACCTATTTATCATCTGGGACTTCGCTGGAGGTTAGGCTACTCCCAGTGTGACAAACTGTGAGATTTCATTTTTCCGTAATAGTCTTAAAGTGAGGAGTGACCGGCCCTACGCAAAATCCAGACACCCCTGATCTGGGTAGGGAGCGGCCAGGCCCCAGTTGTTCAAAAGCCGGATAGCGCCATCCACCGGATAAATCACTATCCAGTGGATAAGTATTAGGAAAACCAACTGCGCTATCCACTGGATAGAGATTTATCCAATGGATAGCGTTAACCACCTTTTGAACAACCCGTACCAGACCTATAGCTAACTGGGCTCATTAAGACAAAAACACTTCACCATTATTACAAGGTCATTAACAAACCAAGTCAGAGTGACGTTCGGGTTTCAACTATATAAACCAAGAGTTAAATTCTAATAAGCAGTGCAAGTAGATCAGAATTATAAAGCTGTTACATTGCAGTAAAAAAGGACGATAAAATAAGGGAATTAATTTTTTTTACCCCAAGGAATATCCGTGTATCCGCCAAAGACGAATTTCCCTTTCCTTATAATGGTAACAGTGTCGTTCCTTCCATCACAGCGACTGTGAAACTGACTGACATTCCAACCATGCAATGTGGCACGCCAGCACAGCAACCAGTGAGAATTGTCCCCAACCGCATTCTCCAGAAAATTGCCCAAATGACGAAAATAGTAATCACTGCTGTTCAGAATCGACGAGTTCATAAATTCTGAAAATACTATTAAAGAATAATTTAAATTACTTAAAAATTAACGTGGCAATTAGCTTGACATAATGAATTTCAACTGTGGCGGAACCGACAGTTTTAGGTTGATCATATTATTTAATGATTCTTTATTCCCTCTTGCCTCCCTTCCCCCTCCCCAGATATCATTCCTATTCATTCGCGTAAAATATCTAATATCTCCCAGTATCCCCTACCCCCTAAGGAATAAGGCTTAATATTCAGGCTAGAGCCAACCTACAATTAGCGTGCGAGAGCATCCGGTTTTTTCGGCTCAAGTTTCTAGTTTTACCCGCTCTCGCAGGCTAACCTATAATAGTTTCCGCAACCGGCCGATAAACACCCAGAAAAGCTGCGACAAAAACTGCGTATCGGGCCAATAATTGTTGGTCGAATATGCAAATATTCTTAAAACGTTAAGTATATGGACCTGGAGAATCACCCCTGGCCATTCTTTTCATCGGCTTCACCGGTTCGTGCGATAATAACCCCAAACTCGCACAAGTTTAACAACGAGCCCTTTCAGGCTAGAACTGTTTTAAAAGACCCTAGATCAGGCCCGTTGGGAAGGAGGGGAGGGTACGACGGGTGCATTCCCCCCCCCCCCCCCGGCCCCAGAGGGGCCCCTAAGGTTTAACCCGCCCATTAAAAAAAAAAGGGGGCTTAAGTTTTTTTCCAGGTTTTTTTTTTCCCCCACCACAATTTTTCTGATTTTTGTGGAAAGCGTGAGTCGGGCTTGTAAACTCTTTCACAGCATTTTCAAGTTTACCACACAATCAGTACAATTGGTGGTGAGGAAAAAACAATACTGGAACAATACTATAGACTCACTTTGTTTTTAATCGGCTGGTTAAAACTTAAGTGCACCTCTAGAGCCTGTGGGGGGGGGGGGG
>CALNXI010002938.1:33938-58645 GCA_942486025.1 Porites evermanni
GCCCAGGTTTTGGAACCAATTCGTGGAAATCATTGACAAAGCCACAATGCCGGGCGTGACGAAATTTGCGTACCTAAAATCATTTCTTGACCAGAGGGTGAAACATTTAATCGAAGGATTGCCATTTTCGAGCGAAAGTTACAACAGAGCCAGGTCCATACTGCTCGATAAGTATGGGAAGGATTCAGAGATCATCAAGGCCTACACCCAACAAATATTTGACCTGCCTTTCATACCTAACCAGAACCTTCACCGAATTCACGATTTTTGTGAAAAATTGATGTTCTCAGTACAGTCTTTGAAGACGATGGGGAAATTGGAACAAGTCAATGGTTACGTCGCGATGACTTTGGACGAGTTACCTGGGATTAGAGGGGACCTAGTACGAACAGACCCATCGTGGAAAAACTGGACCTTTGACAAGTTGACAGAAGCGTTGCGACTCTGGACGCGAAGAAATCCAATCATTAAACAAGATGACAGACATCAGCAAGATGGGAGAAACCGCCGCGATGACAGGAAGAGAGATAAGCCCCCATTTAGAGTGTTCAACACGCAACAAAGAAATGGTTCACGCACGCCATCTTGCGTGTACTGCGACGCGACAAAGCATAGGTCCTTCAACTGCCCCAATGTTGTTAATGTGGCAGAAAGAAGGTCAATCCTTCTTCAAAAGAGGCTGTGCTTCAATTGTACCGGCCCTCATAGGGCTGAAAATTGTCGCCGCAAAATGGCATGCCAGAAATGCAGAAAGAAACACCACACGTCAATTTGTGACAGCGATTAAAGGTCTGAAGGACTGTTGACAGCCCATCTATGTGGTAAAACAGAAGTTTTGTATCCTGTGGTTTTAGTCAACGTTAACGGAATTAAAACCAGAGCCTTATTAGACACCGGCGCTGGAAGCTCTTACGCCTCGGCTAAGCTAATCAACGCCTTGCATATGAAACCGGCTGAAACTCAAACTAAACAAATCGAAATAATGCTCGGTTCCAAGACGACCAACGTGGAGATATACAATGTCAGCGTGACATCAATTAATGGCGATTTCAAGATGAGCGTGACAGTGTCCAAGGTCGACAAACCTGAGCTTTTGATGCTGGAAAATCCCAAGTATGAAGAGCTAATGGAGAAGTACACGCACTTGAGTGGCGTTTACATGGACGACATGGACACCGAGCCAAATCTTCCAGGCCATCTAGTGTTGGTTGCTTCAGAGTATGCAAAGATTTAAACTAGTATTTCACCAAAGATTGGCTTGTCAGGTCATCCTGTGGCAGAAAAGACAACACTGGGCTGGACAATCATGTCACCAGGTCACGAACACGAAACCAGCACAACGCTCCTCACCCAGGCAACCAGCGTGGATTTTGAAGAGCTGTGTCGCTTAGATGTCCTTGGCCTCGCAGACTCATCGGCAAATGACCAAGATGCGGTCTATTCTGAGTTCAAGGAACAGCTGATACGTCATCCGGACGGATTTTACCAAACCGGTCTTCCCTGGAAAGGAGGTCATCCGCCATTGCCTACAAACAAGTCTGGTAGTCTTAAAAGACTTCAGCAGTTTCTAAAGAAACTAGAACGCACCAACACCTATGACCAGTATGACGCCATTATCAAGGAACAGCGAGAAGAAGGGGTTGTCGAGTTAGCCACCGCCGAACCAAAAGGGACAGAATTTTACATACCTCACAGAGCCGTAATTCGAGAAAACGCAGAAACGACCAAGTTAAGAATCGTTTACGACGCCTCAGCCAGAGAAAACCCCAGCCAGCCATCTTTGAACGACTGTCTTCATCCCGGACCACCCTTACAGAACCTGCTATGGAACGTCTTAATCAGAGCTCGCTTCTACCCTGTATTGCTAACCGGAGACCTGCAGAAAGCTTTCTTACAAGTACGCATAAAAGAAGAAGAGCGTGACGCCCGAAGATTTCACTGCAAAATTAAAGGACACTCTGAAATAGAGACTTTACGATTCATCAGGGCCCTGTTCGGGCTTACGTCATCACCTTTCCTGTTAGGAGGGGTTATCGAGCAGCATTTGAAAGTGTGGGAAGAGCGAGAGTCAGAGTTAGTCGCTCAAATCAGGAACAGCCTCTACGTCGATGATGTAATCACTGGAGCACCGACAGTACAACAAACTCAGAAGCAGAAAGAAAAGGCGACCAAGATCTTCAGCGACGCTCAATTCACCCAGCACAAATGGAAGTCAAACGCCGCTGAGTTAGAACAGCCTGCTGAACTACACCACAATGAAGAACAGAGCTTCGCAAAGCAACAACTAGGAACCAAGACCACCGAAACGAAGCTACTGGGATTACCTTGGGACCCAAATGCAGACACGTTGAGCGTTTGTTTTCCGCAAGAAAAAGAAGAAACAACCAAGAGGGGCGCCCTCTCCTTATTTAGCCAAAATATATGACCCACTGGGGCTAGTATCACCCATGACGCTTCGCGGCAAGTTTGTATTCAGAGACATGTGTGAAACAAAGCAACCTTGGGACGCGCCTCTCTCAGTAGAGTTAGAGAAGAGCTGGAGGAAGTGGTGTATCGATCTTCCGGAACGCGTGAGTGTGAAGCGCACAATTGCACCATTCAGAGAAGCAATTGATTCTATCCAACTCCACGCCTTCGGAGATGCAAGTTCAAAAGGGGTCTGCGCGGCGGTCTACGCGGTTGTCAGCCAAGAGTCAGGAACCTCTCAGGGTCTCATCACTTCTAAGTCACGGCTGTCAAAGAACCTAACTATTCCCAGACTGGAGTTAGTTGCAGGCCATATGGCGGTTAACCTGGCTGTAAACGTTCGTAATGCACTGCAAAGTTGTGATCCTGTTATTCACTGTTGGTTAGACACAACAGTTACCCTTTGCTGGATTCAAGGCAGTGGAGAATACCGCCAGTTCGTTGCAAACCGAGTGCAAAAGATCCAACGGCATCGAGAAATCGTCTGGCGCCACGTGCCAACAGATCAGAACCCAGCAGACCTGGGAAGTAGGGGTGGAGCCGTGACCAGTACATCGCTATGGATACATGGAGCCCCGTGGTTATCTAATCCAGATCAGTTGCCTAAAAACATTGAAGTTAACCCTTCCTCCGAATCTCGAGTAGAAGCCAAAGTAACAAAGGAAATCCTGACTATTGCCCTACCAAAGAACGATGTGTTCAATGAGATTTTGGAAAACTTTAGCCTGTTGAAAACTTTGCGCATCTGCGCATGGACCAGTAGATTTCTCGCCAACTGCAAAAACTCGAAGTCAACAAGATTGGAAGGACCGCTGAGCACAGAGGAAATAAAGTGCCAGGAAGTCTGGTGGACTAAATGTTCCCAAGCCGAAGCCACGTGCGCCAATAATTTCCAAGCAGACAAGCTTCAACTTAATTTGCAGCCACGGAACAACGGCATACTAGAGTGCAGAGGAAGAATTGTTGGTGCCTATCCCACCTACCTTCCTGACGACAACTTGTTTACCTACAAGTTTGTTCAAAAAGGCCACCTTTCGACCATTCACAGGGGAGTCACACTTACCATGAAAAAGGTCAGAGAAACCCACTGGGTACCTCGCCTGAGAAGATTGACAAAGAAAGTCATCAAAAGCTTTTGGGGCTGCAAAAGATTCCAAGCTCAGGCTTACCAGACACCACCGCCAGGTGATTTGCCACTCACGCGCACCCAAGGAGTGACGCCCTACCAGACGATTGGAATTGACTTCGCTGGTCCCATTAAATATCGATTGACGCCGAAAAGAGAGGGAAAAGCTTACCTGGTTCTTTACGCGTGTAGCCTTACACGAGGAGTGTATCTCGATCCCCTCCCAAGCCTAGAGACGGACAAGTTTCTCACAAGTTTTAAAGGGTTCATAGCCAGGCGTAGTCGCCCGCAGGTGATCTACTCCAACAATGGAAGAACGTTTAAGGCCGCTGCTTATTGGATTAGCAAAGTCCGAAAGGAAGAGAAATTCCACCACTACCTTACCAAGCATGACATTGCCTGGAGATTTAACCTCAGCCGAGCCCCATGGTGGGGTGGCCAATTCGAAAGGCTCACAGGCGTTTTCAAGTCTGCCTTTCGTAAAGCAGTGGGAACCATAACCTGGAGCGAATTGTCTGACATCGTACTCGATGTAGAAATTGCCATAAATGGTCGCCCACTGAGTTACCTTGAGGATGATGTTGAGATGCCAGTGCTTACACCAAGCTCTATGCTGCACCTTCAACCAACCCAGCTCCCCGGGCTCAGTCCACACCACCTTCAGGAGACAGATCTTAGGAAGAGAACCAAGTACCTCCTTCGGTGTAAAGAAGCGATGTGGTCTAGGTGGTCGAAAGAGTACGTGCGGAGTTTAAGAGAGCGGCCCAGAAGAAGTGGGGGAGAGCAGACCCCACACCCCTCAGTCGGAGACGTAGTGATTATACAGGACGAGTCTCGAAATCGACACTCATGGAAACTTGGAATCGTGGATGAGCTGATTGTAGGACGTGACGGAATTATACGTGCTGCCAAGATGCGAGCAGGAAAGGGAGTAATGGAACGGGCCGTGCAGCACCTCTACCCACTCGAGTTATCGGTCGACCGCAAGCCCATGGCAAGCTCAAGCCTAAACCCGGTAGCCCCAGCTTTCAGGCCAACACGAGCTGCAGCAGCAACTGCCAATGAGCTTATCCAGGGGATTGCACGTGCAGAAGAATCCACTGACATTTAAAGGAACAATGAACTGAGAACGCTTTAACTTTAGTTTTGTTTAATTAAACTCGGAAATGATTAACTAGGGATCAGTCTCGAAAGAGAACATATATTCCGTAGAAAGAAATATGTGGGGGGAGTGTGTCGCAGACTGAGGCTAGTATTTGTGATTGCGTGATTGTGCAGACTTGAGTTGATGACAGAAAACCCAAGTGATGGATCAAATTAGTTCGATAAGTGATTTTGTTAAATAGCCGTGAATGATATGTGTCAAGGACCGGAAATTTACCCGTAGGCCATTTGCATGCAATGTTCAGTATAAACGATAAGCGCTCGTGATTTTAAGTTGAGTCGTTGAGTTGTTGTCGTTGTTCACCCTGTAAACCAGTCGTGAGATCGCGAGAGCTGTGACCTGTTGAGTTTGAACCTTGAGAGTGATTCCAAGCCATTAAACCTATCAGTGGACCTGTGAGTATAATTTGCCTTGAATTATTCCTTTTCCTTTGTGACATTTGTGGGGAATCGATTCATGGAGGCAAGCGTTTCCCACACTGCCATAATCCAATACTTTAAACTGTCATCTAAACAGATAATGTCTATTTTGAGAAAGTTTTTATCTTCAAGTTCCCGTCTGATTGTAAAACTCGATTGAAATCGAATTCCACCATGAAAGTCAGAGGATTTTTTACGGGTCACTGATCCGACCTGTTCCGACATGTTGAGCAGATGTTATAAAACATTTTACGTTTCTTTAATATTATAATAGCACGGTCAATCTTCCTAGAGTGATTTCGTTGTTCAAAATAAGAGATGCTAGTAGAGAGAGAAAATACTTAATTACAGCTAGTAATTTAACGGAGCTTACGTTTAGTAAGGACGTACTTTTGAAATGTCCTTTTAATTCGTTTTATACAGTATTATAGTATTGTTTGTGTAGATTTTTCCCCTGGGATGGGAGAGTTTTTGACACTTTTGATTGACCCTTCGCTTCCCACCCTAGGGAATTTGATCAAAAAATTTTAAAATTTGTCAAATCCCCACCCCTTGCCCGCACCCCCCGAAGATATGATAATTTTGGTACAGTGAGACAGGCCATCGCGTGATACATAGAGGTTTCACTCACAATTTTTAATCAATTCTCGTGCTTCTTGTGCCTTTGCAAAAAAATCAAGAAGTGCTACACACTAAATCTACTTACTATTAAAAAAATATCATTTTTTTTCATGGGTTTAATGCAAGCCAATAATTAAACAAACTCGTGACGGAAATCCCTTCTATTTTCTTACACTAAATTATCATATCTCGGTGAGCATTCGGAAGTCAGCCAAGCGTGAAACCCTGTTGAGCGCAAGGCACTAGTGCGCACTATGTGTGGCCGAGAGATTTTCACAAAAAATGCCGGCAACAGCAGATTTTCGACTCAGACCTCAAAGGGGCGTGGCATTACAACCACGTGACATTTACTCCGATCGCCAAAAATTTTATGTTATATTGTACATTGATCTTTATGTTATCCATTTCGTGTGTTAGACTAACGATAAAGGTAAAGGTGGGAATACCAGAGAGCTTCAAAGTAGGACGGTACCCCTCTCAAAAAAACTGGGTCGAGTCACCTTAGAGAACCCTTAAAGATGTAACATACACCTTAGTTAATGGAACTCGAAAACATTTGTTGAATAGAAATGCTTTTATATCAGGTCATTCACGCTTCTTTATTTTACCTGTGCAGTTAACGCCGTTTCCGCTATATCCTGGTTTGCATGTACAAATGTAGGAGCCTTTAGTGTTGTTACAGAAACCATTGGAGTCGCAGTGAAGCTTTCCTGTCTCACACTCGTTGATGTCTGCAAAATAGTTAAAAGAATGCATTGATATTGATTTATTTAAAAGAATGTAATTTTTGCTGAATGATTCCTTCAGTCGTCTGTTCAAATCCTTTTTCCTTTAGTTTTCTTATAGCCCACCCACACTCGACACAATCGCCTATTAACATATGAAGTCTAGAAGTACGCAGTTTAAAACGTCGTCAATGAATACCTAAGTAACTACTATCCCGGCAGATGAACGATAAACCAGTCTTTTTTTTGTTTAATCTCACCCCTTAAGAGGTGTCAAAATCTTATCGAACAGGGACAAAGCAAAATGTCAACAAAAATGATAGAAAGGTGCACGAGGAGATTTTTGCGGCAGATAGTAAAATATAGTCATGGAAAAAAAAAAAGGAAATAAGTCGTGACAAAAACCTCGAATCCAGCTATTGATAGTTGCCGAATATGCAAATATTTTTTTCAACGTTCAATCGCCTTTTTCTTATCGCCGGATTCGCCAGCTAGCGCTGACGGCTGCATCGCCGCCTTAATATATAACCCGCAAACTCGCTTAAGTGAGCCTGTTCGTATGCGAGGCACAAACACGCGACACAATCGCCTATTAACATATGAAGACTAGAAGTACGCAGTTTAAAACGTCGTTAATGAATACCTAAGTAACGACTATCCTCAGATCGAATGAACGATAAACCAGTCTTTTTTTTGTTTAATCTCACCCCTTAAGAGGTGTCAAAATCTTATCGAACAGGGACAAAGCAAAATGTCAACAAAAATGATAGAAAGTTGCACGAGGAGATTTTTGCGGCAGATAGCAAAATATAGTCATGGAAAAAAAAAAAGGAAATAAGTCGTGACAAAAACCTCGAATCCAGCTATTGATGGTTGCCGAATATGCAAATATTTTTTTCAACGTTTAATCGTCTTTCTCTGATCGCCAAATTCGCCAGCTCGCGCTGACGGCTACATCGCCGCGTATGTCAACGATAAACAAGCTGCCTATCACATATACTATCATGTCGGAACTATTTTAAAGAACCCTTAAAGATGTAACATACACCTTAGTTAGTGGAACTCGAAAACATTTGTTGAATAGAAATGCTTTTATATGAAGTCATTCAGAGCTATCAGCTGAGGGTTTTCGCTTCTTTTAATTATTTTACCTGTGCAGTTAACCCCGTTTCCGGTATATCCTGGTTTGCATGTACAAATGTAGGAGCCTTTAGTGTTGTTACAGAAACCATTGGAGTCGCAGTGATGCTTTCCTGTGTCACACTCGTTGGTGTCTGCAAAATAGTAAAAAGAATACATTGATATTGTTTTATTTAAAATAATATGATTTTTGCTGAATGATTCCTTCAGTCCTCTGTTCAAATCTTTTTTCCTTTAGTTTTCTTATAGCCCACCCACACTCGACACAATCGCCTATTAACATATGAAGACTAGAAGTACGCAGTTTAAAACGTCGTCAATGAATACCTAAGTAACGACTATCCCCAGATGAACGATAAACCAGTCTCTTTTTTGTTTAATTTCACCCCTTAGGAGGTGTCAAAATCGTATCCAACAGGGACAAAGCAAAATGTCGACAAAAATGATAGAAAGTCGCACGAGGAGATTTTTGCAGCAGATAGCAAAATATAGTCATGGAAAAAAAAGGAAATAAGTCGTGACAAAAACCTCGAATCCAGCTATTGATAGTTGCCGAATATGCAAATATTTTTTTCAACGTTTAATCGCCTTTTTCTTATCGCCGGGTTCGCCAGCTAGCGCTGACGGCTGCATCGTCGCCTTGTTAGTATGCCAACGATGAACAAGCCACCTATCACATACTATCATGTTGGAACTATTTTAAAGAACCCTTAAAGATGTAACATACACCTTAGTTAATGGCACTCGAAAACAGTTGTTGAATAGAAATGCTTTTATATCAGGTCATTCAGAGCTATCAGCTGAGGGTTTTCGCTTCTTTATTTTACCTGAGCAGTTAACCCCGTTTCCGGTATATCCTGGTTTGCATGTACAAATGTAGGAGCCTTTAGTGTTGTTACAGAAAGCATTGGAGTCGCAGTGATGCTTTCCTGTCTCACACTCGTTGATGTCTGCAAAATAGTAAAAAGAATACATTGATATTGTTTTATTTAAAATAATATGATTTTTGCTGAATGATTCCTTCAGTCGTCTGTTCAAATCTTTCTTCCTTTAGTTCTGTTATAGCCCACCCACACTCGACACAATCGCCTATTAACATATGAAGACTAGAAGTACGCAGTTTAAAACGTCGTCAATGAATACCTAAGTAACGACTATACCCAGATGAACGATAAACCAGTCTTTTTTTTGTTTAATTTCACCCCTTAAGAGCTGTCAAAATCTTATCCAACAGGGACAAAGCAAAATGTCAACAAAAATGATAGAAAGGTGCACGAGGAGATTTTTGCAGCAGACAGCAAAATATAGTCATGGAAAAAAAAAAAGGAAATAAGTCGTGACAGAAACCTCGAATCCAGCTATTGATAGTTGCCGAATATGCAAATATTATTTTCAACGTTTAATAGGCCAGTTGCACTCAGAGGTCACGTGACCTATGCTTCCTTTAAACGATGAGTTGGAAACTTGCTGATGCCAAAAATTGACAGAGCACATAAAAATTATCTTACACCCGAAATTTGAGGGGAAATGCATTTAAGGGAGATGTGTTATGGCACTTTGATTTTTCAACAAAGCAGTATGATTTGTATTGGCCGCCATGTTGGAGGGCATACTCTTGCCCTCCAACATGGCGGCCAAAACTACTTTTTGCTTCTATCTTGTTAAACGTTTGATAGTTACGCTCAGATGTGCTGTAAACGTTACCACATCATCTTTTCAACATTTCCCTTGAACTTTAAGTGCAAAGTTTGTGTTCTGAAAGATGTAATTCCTAATTTTAAAAGTCACATTTTGGTCACGTGACCAGCTACGAACTTACTCATTTTAAGAAAATGGTGCGGGTTTGAAAAACCAAATCACTATTATTTTGTTTAAGATGTGACCCACTAATCGTTTTTCGAAGGCAAAATCATATAACTTTCATTTTCATACAAACGATGTCACATGACCTCTTAGTGCAAATGGGGCAGCACTAAAACACGGAATCCGGAATCCGGAAACGGAAACGGAATCACGGAAACGGAAACGGAAACGGAATACGGAATCAAATATCAATGATAGAAAATTAAAGAATTTCACATTACACAATTTAGTACAATCCAAAGAGAATTTGTCTTAGTTTTCTTGGCAGTTCCCTTAAATACCGTAAAATTCCGAAAATAAGCCCCTCCATGTATAAGCCCCTCCAAAAATAAGCCCCCCAAAAAGGGCCTTTGAAAAATATAAGCCCCGGGGCTTATTTTCAGAAATTTACGGTATATTCTTGTTATTGTGTCTTGATAAGGTTTGCCGTAGTGTGGGTTACTGCACTGCAAGGCCGATCAAAGTAATTTTACGAGTAATTTTTATTCACAAGTTCATGGGTTGAATAATACAGTGAAATATTACTTTTGTGGCTAATTGTCAAGAATAGTAGTAGTTAGCCTCAGACCACACCACGTGATTGTCCCCAAACTGAATACGCCAAACATGACCGACCGGTGACGTGACCACAGTTCCGGTGTTTTAGCAATAAGTTCAACTTTTTCGCCAAGCTGAATACTGATGGAATACTGGTGTACCGGTAATTGAGTTTACGTGGACGTCCGTATTTTTGTTGAAGAGGCTTATTAAACATGGCGCATTATTTTGATGTAATCGGTTGCGGAATCAAGCTAATGCATGCACAATTCTCTCTTCTCTTTGGACTCCACAATGCCATGGTTCTCTTGAGTAAGTTGTCTTGATAAATAAAACTGAACACTGTTGAAGACAACCCAGAAAAGACACTAAGAAAAACTTGACGGCGACGCCTTTCAGTTATATAAACGACGCCTCTGACGATTCAAACGAAGTCTGTCTCCATATAACTTACCTTTTTCTTAAGGCACTAGTTTTTGTCAGTAACGTTTTTCTCCTCGCTTTGCTGTCCCATGAGAATTTTTATTCATTGCCGATAGTGGTATCAAGCGTCTTTTCACCGGAATCGACTCCTCTAGTGATACAGCAGTCTCCTCTCCTCTACTCAGCTAATTTATTCATTTGTGTCTTTTTTTTTATCTGTTTATTTATTTTATTGTCATTGCTAATATATTTTTTTTCAAATCGATCGCTTGGAACCTTCTTTCACAGATTCCGTATCCGTTTCCGTTTCCGTTTCCGTTTCCGTGATTCCGTTTCCGTTTCCGGATTCCGGATTCCGTGTTTTAGTGCTGCCGGTGCAAATGGCCTATCGCCTTTTTCTCCAAATTGTCGCCAAATTCGCCAGCTCGCGCTGACGGCTACATCGCCGCGTATGCCAACGATAAACAAGCTGCCTATCAAATTTTCTATCATGTTGGAACTATTTTAAAGAACCCTTAAAGATGTAACATATACCTTAGTTAATGGTACTCGAAAACAATTGTTGAATAGAAATGCTTTTACATCAGGTCATTCAGAGCTATCAGCTGAGGGTTTTCGCTTCTTTATTTTACCTGAGCAGTTAACGCCGTTTCCGGTATATCCTGGTTGGCATGTACAAATGTAGAAGCCTTTAGTGTTGTTACAGAAAGCATTGGAGTCGCAGTGATGCTTTCCTGTCTCACACTCGTTGATGTCTGCAAAATAGTGAAAAGAATGCATTGATTTATTCAGAAGAATATATTTTTGCTCAATGATTCCTTCAGTCGTCTGTTCAAATGTTTCTTCCTTTAGTTTTGTTAGCCCACCCACAGTCGACACAATCGCCTATTAACATATGAAGACTAGAAGTACGCAGTTTAAAACGTCGTTAATGAATACCTAAGTAACGACTATCCCCAGATGAACGATAAATCAGTCTTTTTTTGTTTTAATTTCACCCCTTAAGAGGTGTCAAAATCTTATCCAACAGGGACAAAACAAAATGTCAATTGACAAAAATGATAGAAAGTCGCACGAGGAGATTTTTGCGGAAGATAGCAAAATATAGTCATGGAAAAAAAAAAGGAAATAAGCCGTGACAAAAACCTCGAATCCAGCTATTGATAGTTGCCGAATATGCAAATATTTTTTTCAACGTTTAATCGCCTTTTTCTTATCGCCAAATTCGCCAGCTCCCGCTGACGGCTGAATCGTCGCCTTAATATATAACCCCCAAACTCGCTTAAGTGAGCCTGTTAGTATGCCAACGATGAACAAGCCGCCTATCACATACTATCATGTTGGAACTAAGTTAAAGATGAACATACACCTTAGTTAATGGAACTCGAAAACATTTGTTGAATAGAAATGCTTTCATATCAGGTTATTCAGTGCTATCAGCTGAGGGTTTTCGCTTTCTTATTTTACCTGTGCAGTTAACGCCGTTTCCGGTATATCTTGGTTTGCATGTACAAATATAAGAACCTTTAGTGTTGTTGCAGAAGGCATTGGAGTCGCAGTGATGCTTTCCAGTCTCACACTCGTTGATGTCTGCAAAATAGTAAAAAGAAAGCATTGATTTATTTAGAAGAATATAATTTTTAGTGAATGATTCCTTCAGTCGTCTGTTCAAATATTTCGTAGAAAATCATTTTGATGATTACCGTTTTCTTTGATTGCTTGCCACAATAAGGGAAGTGGCTAAGCCAGACGACACACCACTTCATGGGTAAACTACGAACTTACAAAAGGGACATGTGTTTCTTCTGTATACTCGTTCCTTTATTAATCCCTGGATCATGAACGTAAACATCCATACGTATTCTGAAATGTCATACGTCTCCACCCCTAACCCGTGATGGGCGCAGGGGATAGAGACGCGCCCCCCACGGATTAGGGTGGAGATGTGTGACATTTCAGACAAGTCCATAATTTTTCTGGCAATGCAGGCTTATTAGGCGCATACAAAACATTAATGGTATCGTCTTTTTTTCACACCCCCTTTTTTCATTTTTAGACTTTAAACCCATCTTTCCTATACAACAGTAGTGTTGTGTATAGCTCTACCCTTCAGTGGGTCGCCGTTGATTACACTTGTTTTGACCACTTTCTTGAGACCCTGTTAGGCTAAATTTCGACAAGCAAAACATGGCCTTGAAACAGCGACAGAGGACAGCAGAAATGCTGACAAACGACCCAAAGATGGGTTGAAACTGCGACAGCGACAGAGAAAAGCGCAAATACAATAGTAAAATACCGACAGCGACATGGCTTCCTCCTGATCAATACGGGAAACGACAGGTTTTGAAATTCAGACTCTGGACAGACGTAACCCCCCTTAGAGGGCCTATTTCTTATGATGATTAAACTCGTGGGTACTCAAAGAAAATATTTTAAAGGGAGATAGAAGATAGTAGAAGTTGCCTTATTTGTATATTACAGTAAATGAGTGAAACTCTGCATTTGGAGCCCAGAGATTATACAAAGTCCCTGAGAAGCAAACAGGATCAAGGTTTCTGTAGGTTTCATATAGTTTTGCTAAATGATAAAATTTTTTGCTGGTTTTCAAGAATAACGGCCGAGTAAAACAAAGACAAGCAAGGTGACCCCACCTTTTTATTGCATATTTTTCAATGTCCTTTACATGGCTATCAATTATTGTGCCAAGTTTGCGCATTGCCACTTTGTTACCTTTACGACTAACTATTTTAGAACAATTTGTCCTTCTATTTAGAATCTAGCTGTTTCCTCGTCGGACGATCGACCAGTGTGTCGCCGAAAAGCCTTAAGCAAAAATAATTATCTAATTGATGGATGCAAATTCTCTGTATAAAAAGGTCCGTTATGTGTTCAGTAGTTGTTGGTTGATCCAAGTGTTAGGTATCACTTACCTTAATTTGGGCGTCACATAAAATTTGGCCAGATACAATGCAATGTCTTTTCCACATTCCGCGAGGCTAACGGTAAACGCCAAAGTCTCTTATGTTAAATTCTTTTTTTATATTAGACGAGATGTAAATTAATTCCTGATGGCTATATCAACTACATTGCTAGAGAAAACCAGCCAGCAGATTATAAGTCTTTCCTTTCTTCTAAAAGAAATTTGTCGCGTATAAAGTATAGAAAGTTGTGTGATCTCGTTTTCAGCCGGGTACGTCTTTCACTCTTCTCCTAGACTGTCTATCGTATTTAAGGAACAAGAACATTTTCGACCTACCCATTTCGCATTTTTCCCCTCTCCATTGCGGACTGCATGAACAAGCAAACGCATCTTTCCCTTCGTCGAACAAACAAGAACCTCCCTTAAGGCATCCAGCCATTAGGCAGCCCTGAGGAAAATGTTCATATGTTACTTTGGTAAGCTAAAATTATATATATCGTTTTCCATCGACTTCCTACAGCTTTTTATACAAGAAAGGCAATGTTTTAGCAAGTCTTTCTCGGGCAGGGGAGGGCGACGTACTAGTTACAGATTCTTGCAGGTAGCTAGACTTATCCCTCAACATTTTTAACGGCACAAAGCAAATCTAATGTTGTACATAAAAATTCCACTTATAAATTGCTGGCTCTGCATTCCTCTTTTTTTTTAACATTTACGGTTGTTTGCACTCTATACTTCTCTTAACTTTATTTTCAAAACATGTACGCCATAGGGAAGAAAACATTGCTTTGATAGTGATTTTGCGGAACTGAAAAATTTGGGAAAGGGAAAACATGGCTCGCTCCCATACGAAACATGACTGAAATGCGTGCACTTTTTTTTTACAACAACTCAACTTTACTGTTTTACGAAATTTCTTTTTTTTTTACTTAGCTTCGCTTTAACAGCTGTTGCCTTATCCTGGGTGCAGGAGTCTATTTCTTCTTGGACGAGGAAATTAGGCTGGTCTGCACACGCACGCCCTTGTTGTCTAAGCAATGGAAATTCAAAACTTTTCTTACCTTAAGAAACATTGAAAACGTTGTGCCTGGATTATCAGTGAGCTTGGTGTCATCGTCAGTTGTAGAAAACTCATGCTTGTTCAGTTCACAGTTGCCCAAGGACTCTTTGAAATTAGAAGAGGTACACCAAGAATGTCTTAAACATGCTTGACTGCACGACATTACATCCGTAGAATCGATTTTCTTGACAACATAGCCATGTAAACGCTTGTTCTCTTGCGTTTTGATGTAGGCAGATCTAGAGTCTTCTTCGGCTGCTAAAACTGCGCCAACGACGAAGCAGAGAATGAGTGAGGAAATCATGTTACTTATCTCTGCAATATTACAGCATTGTTTTCGTGAACAGGATGTGTCTGCGTTAAGGAAGTTCTTGGGTAAATTTTGTAGGTTTCACTGATAAACATATTTTATAATTTTGTAATATAGCAAGTTAATTAATACTTTGAGCTCGATTGACGCGTGTCCTTTCAGTGATTGACTTGTCCTGCCAATGTAGAGGATAGGAAAACATTAAAAAGCTCGTTGCCGTTTTGGCGAACAAACCGCCTTGGCCGGTTGAGGACATGGGAATTCACAGAGTTAAATGTCTCTTGTTGAATGGTGAATATATATACTTTGCTGTTGAAAAGAAGTGCAGCTTTTCTCTACCGCAACACTGCGACGTTGAACAGGGCATTCTGATAAAAGGCTTTCATAATCGTCGCATATTAAAAAGCTAACCTCTAAAAATTGCGAAATGTTAATTACCCAACGGCTACTACAAACACGCATTGTAAATTAAGTTACCAGCCAGCGTAGAAGTAGCATAGGAAAGAGGATGGTGCAATGTAAATTTACGTTTACTTAAGTTTAGCCCTCATTTACTATATAGTCAAAATTTAATGATTTAATTAAAGTTCGTCACTGAGGTGTCTGTCCAAGCAAAGGAAATTCAAACACAGGTCGAAAGTATGGACAGCTTCAAAATTCTAAAATATGTTTCGATTAATAAGTTGCTGAAGTCAACTATGAACGTCGGTATATAGTTTTACCTTTGAACAGCAAGAATAAAGATACATTGTTTAATAACTTTCAGTCCAAAAAAATATAGTTCTTAACCCTGACATCAATTAACAAAGGGCACCTCAACGTCCCACATAGTAAACAAACTGGTACTAAAAAAAATGCAGAAACTGATGGCGTTATTGTGACAGCAAATAGCGCAAAGACAAAAAACAGAGATGTTTAAAATTCATCATAGTTTTAATTTCGCAGTCAGCTCGCCTTTACTGCAAATACTGCTGGATCTTTTAAGATCATCTTAATTTCATGTATGATTATCCTGCCAATACAGCTATCTCTGCGAGGTGCGAGGATACAAGGCTCTATAAATAGATTAAATTAGTACATTTTCAAAAAATTACGAATAGGGAGTTTCCAAAGACGATAAATAGAAAAAGGGGCAATGAATAAAACAACTACAACAACAATGAAATAGTTTTTAAAATCTTATAGTGTTATTTATTTTATAAATGAAGACAGAGAACGCAATTGCTTGAAATGTCAATTTTGCCTGTTTTTCGTATCAGTTAAAGTTAAACACGCCCATTCTATCAATGATTAAGAATTGATCCCTTCCAAGCTGAATCGTTTTCGATGTCAGATCCATTTCAGTATTCCCGCAGGTGTAACGAGCAGTGAATTTACACACCACGTAGTTTAGAAGATTCTGGTGGCTCATGATAGAAATTTTATCCACAAAAGTTTAAAAGACTTTTTTTTTAATCTGAAAGACTAAAGAAGATGTATTAACCGAGCGATGGCGAGGTCAATACATCAAGGCCTCGGGGTTCTAAATAAACAATTCACTCCGTATTATACATGCAGAAATGCAACTATGAATGTGATACCAGTAGTAACAAGCATATAATTTTATTTACCTGTTATTTTTCTTTTATCAACGAATATGAGGCCGCTTAGACTGGTTATAACGCCTCAGAAAGAAAAACAATGGTCATTCTTCGCTAGTTTGAAAATATCTTATTAAGAGAAACAAGATTTTACCTCCAATTCGACAGCTGATTTACATACTTCCAAAACGTACCTGCATGATATTAATTCCGGCCCTATTAAAAATCTTTTTTTTTTTTTTTTTTTTGGAAAAATGAGGCAGTTTAAACTTTTTTATATTTTTTATTAATATAAAATATTTTTATTTTTCGATAGTTATAAAATATGTTTTTAAAAAAAAAAAAAATTAAACAACAAAACGACATTTTATTTACATATTTCCAAAAAATAACTGCATAAAATTAATTCCCGCCCTTTTAAAAATCTTTTTTTTTTTTTTTTTTTCGGAAAAGAATCCGCTTAATTATTTTCTCATGATACTTAAGTTGACTGTGCGGTCGTTTTTTGTAATCGAATGGACTTCTTCCCTTTTCTTTTAAGTCAAATTTAAAAATTTGACTATCCGAAAACACTTTTTAGAAAGACGATGCGTGGGTGTTCTATGTTTAAGTGAGCGGGATCGCTCCAGCTGGAGAAAAGTCTAAACTGAAGAAACCTCTTAGAAACGTTATAACAAATGAACCAAATAATCCGAATAAGTCCTTTCACTTTTACCTTTAAATTTGTTTACTATTTTTCGTGAGAGATTATTCTTCGCTCATGTTATTTCTAATACCAAATTCAAAAAAAAAATAAGAAGGCAAATAATTTTGCTTGTTATTGATCTCAGAACAAGCGTTCAATTTTATTTCATCCATCGACTGGCTTTGCTGATTTGAAGGGAAAGACAGAGAAGAAGGAAAAACTTTATGCACATATGCAGAAGCATAGTGTTTATGTTTATAAAACATGTGCACTGTGTCGTTTTTACTCCCGTCGACTTTTTTCTCGTTAAACGAGAGACGAAGAGATATCAATCTTACCTTCTGTGCTTCAAGCGAACACCAACGAATTTTATTTTGGTTAGTTTGAAATGTATTAACTAGAATTAACTAGAGCAAATATATCTTTTTTTTTTTATCTCATTCAATTTTTCATATTTGTTGAATTTGGGAAAGAAATAATAGAGGCGAGCTTTCGACATTTAGCCCCCATCCTCAGAGTCTTCGTTTTGACAAGATATTATTAAAAACTCATTAATCCAATGTTCCCCATAGCTATTACTCAAGGAGATCGTGGTAACCGTTTTCTGTTTGTGAGTAAATTTTTACCAACAGCGAGTATAATGCCATGTAAACTCATGCAGCGAACGAGTATTGAAAGTCAATAGACTTCAGTTCAATTAAAAATTTTGGCAAAACTAACAGACAGCTGAAAAGAAGGGAGGTCTTATTTTATAAGATATAGCTAATTAAAAACCGGGTTACTGGCACGCTATTATAGTAAAAGACAGATATTAACTTTTGCTATAAAGAAAAATTATGTATGAAATAATAGATCAGAATCTTTAGAGGTTTCTCTTTCTGTAACTCAAATTGTTCTATCTGTCGGATATTTTGCTATCGATCGGTCAGATCCTTAAAAACACTGTTTCCTACTAATTTAAAAAGCTTACGAAAATTCAGACAATTCATTCAAACAAAAACAAACAAAAAACATCGTGAGGCCAATTGAGTGGAAGATACAGGTGGCCCGTCGATCAATTTTTCATGTTTACTGAATTGTGTTTCGTATTTTCATGAGGAGAGTTCAGGAAATTTCATGTCCCCTCCTCCCACCCCTAACCCCCAAGTAGACTTTTTGTTAAGATTTCCAAAGAGTACTGAGTGTTTCTTTGAAGTTAGATTAATGTTCTGGGCAAGCACTTTAGCTATTACCCAAGATCATGGTAAACATTTTATGTTTGTAAGAATATTTGACAAATTAACCAGCTGCGAGTGCATTTGTATCTAAAATCGCCAAACAATGATTATTAAAATCAACTGAACGTCGACAGAGATGATAAGCCGTTGTGTCACGTTGCCATGGTAGCAAAATTTCTAGATCTCAACACAACCGTGTTCCTGCAAACATAGTAGGAAAAAACGAAAAAAACTGACTGGTATGACTTTCCTCTGCATGACTGCACAAAGGAACAAAGCGGTAACAATTAATAAAACAGGACACAGGAACAACACAGCAATAAAATGACGAGACAAGCGATTGTGGGGCACATGTGCTTACAGAGAGCACCAGAGAATGGGGTATTTCAGCTCTGATTATGCAGTAAAGAAATCATCATCTACCATTTTTTCTAAAAAAAAAAAAACAACGGTGTGGTAGGAACAAGCTCTCAACAGCGTTTTGATGATCCCTGAATCATCCCCATAAAAAGAAAAAAATGTAGCGAAATAGCCAGTGTGAAGAATCTCAGCAGGAGACATAATAGCTCTAACTAAAAGTGCAACTGAAGCTTACTTGCTTTTTTCCCAGTCTATTTTTTTTCCCACTCATCCTGAGTGGCAATGAAATATAAAAAAACGAAACTATTCTATTCAAGTTTCAGGACTGCTGAAAAATTTTAAATTAAGTTACCAGCCAGCGTAGACTGATTAGCATAGGAAAGAGGATGCTGCCATGCAAATTTACGTTTGCTTAATGTTTAGCCCTCGTTTACTATATAGTTAAAATTTAATGAAAGTTCGTAACTGAGGTGTCTGTCCAAGCAAAGGAAATAGAAACGCAGGTCGAAAGTACGGATAGTTTCAAAATTCTAAAATATGTTTCCATTGATAAGTCGCTGAGGTCAACTATGAACATCGGTAAATAGTTTTTATCTTTAACAGCAAGAACAAAGATACATTGTTTAATAACTTTCAGTCCAAAAAAATATAGTTCTTAACATCAATTAACAAGCAGCACCTGAACGTCCCACATATTAATTAAACACACACCGGTAGTCTTATGCAGAAACTGACGGCGTTATGACAGCAAGTAGTGCAAGGAGGAGAAACAGACATGTTTTAAAATTCATCATAGTTTTAATTTAGCGGTCAGTTCGCCTTTACTGCAAATACCGCTGGATCGTTTAAGGTCAACTTAATTTCACTTATGATTATCCTGCGAATACAGCCATCTCTGGCAAGGTGCGAGAATACAACTGAAGGCTCTATACCAATTAGTACATTTTCAAAAAATTACGAATGGCGAGTTAATAAAAAAAGAAGGGCAATGGATAAAAACAACTGCAACAACAATGAAACACTTTTTAAAATTGACATGGACATCCATAGTGTTATTTATTTTATAAAGGAGGACAGAAAACGCAATTGCTTGAAATGTCAATTTTGCCTGTTTTTCGTATCAGTTAACGTAAAACAACGCGCACACCCATTCTATCATGAATGAATTAATTCCTTCGTAATTGAATCGTTTTCGATATCGGATCCATTTCTGAGTATTCCCGCAGGTGTAACGAGCAGTACACACCACGTAGATAGGAAAATTCTGGTGGCTCAAGATAGAAATTTTATCCTCAAAAGTCTTAAATATTTTTTTTAGTCTAAAGAACTAAAGAACTTCAAGATGTATTAACCGTATTAACCGAGCGATAGTGCTAGCAAGGTCAATACATCAAGGCCTCGGGGTTCTAAATAAAGAATTCACTCCCTAGTAAACAATGTCATGCAAAAATGCAACTTTGAATGTGATACCAGTAGTAACTAGCATATAATTCTATTTTCATGCGTTTTTCTTTTATTAACGAATATGAGGCCGCTTAGACTGGCTGTAACGCGTCAATTAAGAAAAACAAGTAACTGGTCATTCTTTGCTAGTTTGAAAATATCTTATTAAGAGAAACAAGATTTTGCCTCCAATTCGACCGCTGATTTATATACTTCGAAAACGTACCTGCATGTTATTCCGGCCCTATTAAATATCGTTTTATTTTTCGGAAAAGAACTGAACCCGCTTAAGTTTTCCATCATAGTTGACTGTGCGGTAGTTTTTTGTAATCGAATGGACTTCTTAATTTCCTTTTCTTAAATTTGACTATCCGAAAACACTTTTTAGAAAGACGATGCGTGGGTGTCTTATGTTAAAGTGAGCGTAGCGGTGAGAAGTAAAAAGGAGCGCGAAAAAATAAAAGCAAGTTCCCGCACCTCTCTCCCCAGTCCCCCTCTACTTTTCATCGCTTTCTTTACTTGGCACCGCTCTCCACTATCTGAACGCTTGGAACAGGCTAAAGTGAGCGGAATCGCTCCAGCTGGAGAAAAGTTATAATAAATGAAACAAATAATCCGAATAAGTCCTTTCACTTTTATCCTTAAATTTGTTCACTATTTTTCGTAAGGAATTATTCTTCGCTCATGTTATTTCTAATACAAAATTCAATAAAAAATAAGAAGGCAAATAGTTTTGATTGTTATAGATCTCAGCACAAGCGTTCAATTTTATTTTCTCCATCGACTGGCGAACTCCAACGAATTTTATTTTGGTTAGTTTGAAATTTGTTAACTAGAATTCACTAGAGCAAATATATCTATTTTTTAAATCTCATTCAATTTTTCATATTTGTTGAATTTTGTTCCCTATTGTCATACGGGTAAATTTGGGAAAGAAGTAATAGAGGCGAGCTTTCTACATTTTTAGCCCCTACCCTGAGAACTCGTTTTGACAAGATATTATTAAAAACTCATTAATCCAATGTTCCCCATAGCTATTTCCCAAGGAGATCGTGGTAACCGTTTTCTGTTTGTGAGAAAATTTTTACCAACAGCGAGTATAATGCCATGTAAACTTACGCAGCAAACGAGTATTAAACTGAAAGTCAATAGACTTCAGTTCAATTAAACATTTTGGCAAAACTAACAGACAGCTGAAAAGAAGGGAGGTCTTATTTTATAAGATATAGCTAATTAAAAACCGGGTTACTGGCACGCTATTATAGTAAAAGACAGATATTAACTTTTGCTATAAAGAAAAATTATGTATGAAATAATAGATCAGAATCTTTAGAGGTTTCTCTTTCTGTAACTCAAATTGTTCTATCTGTCGGATATTTTGCTATCGATCGGTCAGATCCTTAAAAACACTGTTTCCTACTAATTTAAAAAGCTTACGAAAATTCAGACAATTCATTCAAACAAAAACAAACAAAAAACATCGTGAGGCCAATTGAGTGGAAGATACAGGTGGCCCGTCGATCAATTTTTCATGTTTACTGAATTGTGTTTCGTATTTTCATGAGGAGAGTTCAGGAAATTTCATGTCCCCTCCTCCCACCCCTAACCCCCAAGTAGACCTTTTGTTAAGATTTCCAAAGAGTACTGAGTGTTTCTTTGAAGTTAGATTAACGTTCTGGGCAAGCACTTTAGCTATTACCCAAGACAATGGTAAACATTTTATGTTTGTAAGAATATTTGACAAATTAACCAGCTGCGAGTGCATCTGTATCTAAAATCGCCAAGCAATGATTATTAAAATCAACTGAACGTCGGCAGAGAGGATTAAGCCGTTGTGTCACGTTGCCATGGTAGCAAAATTTCTGGATCTCAACACAACCGGGTTCCTGCAAATATGGTATGAAACAACGAAATAAATTGAATTGTATGACTTTCCTCTGCATGACTGCACAAAGGAACAAAGCGGTAACAAAACAGGACACAGGAACAACACAGCAACAAAATGACCAGACAACCCATTGTGGGGCACGTGTGCTTACAGAGAGCACCAGAGAATGGGGTATTTTAGTTCTGGTCAATCATTAAAGAAATCATCTTTTACCTTGTTTCTAAAAAAATAGCTCTAAAACCGGGGGGGTAGGAACGAGCACTCAACAGTGTTTTCATGATCCCTGAAGCATTTCCACGAAAACGACAAAACTGTGAGTGAAATGGCCAGTGTGAAGAATCTCAACAGGAGACTTAACAGCTCTAAATAAAAGTGCAACTCAAGCTTACTTGCTTTTTCCCTTTCTATTTTTGTGTTTTCTTCAGTGGCAATGAAATATAAGTTACGAAGTTAATAATTCTATTCAGGTTTTCGGACTGCTGACCCGAATTATAAAAAGCGGGCAACTTGCAGCGAAACTCGGCACACACCGCTGCGGCTTTTGAGGTTTGACTGAACGTATAGTTTTTCTCACATGGAAAAAAATTCATTTTTGATTTGGAAGCCGAGCATTTTGTTTTTTGCCTCACGAGTGAAAATATCGTTCGCTCCACTTACTGGCTAGCTATAACTCATTTGCGTGTAGCCTGAGATTCTCATGCTCACGCAAATGAACTTCTGAGAAAATGGCCGACATTTTGCGACATCATCACCCGTGCGGTTTCCCCGCGAAATGACGTCTGAAGCGGAACGAGCGTTGCCTAGTCCCTAGACATCATTATTCCCCTCGACTTATGCGTTTCAGGTCACGTTCGTCTCCGATATGTCACCGAAATGCATTGACCGAGAAGACCTGGGAAGACGCCGAAACGGGACTCGGGACTAGGCATTGTCGTCCCGAGAGCCTCCTGGGGGCCTGAGCATGAGGACCAGTAGGCTCTGGAGACACAGGATCATCCGGTCATTTCCAATTCAAAAGTATGTTGGAGGATTCTCTTTTAAAAGCTTTGAATCACCTAAACTAACAGTCATTGACACTTCGGCAAGAGCAAGTGAACGCTATTAGAAATTTTGTAGATAATCAGAAAAGATTGGAAGTACTAAAATCTAGGACTTCAAATTCTGTGTCCTCAGAGCCTCCTTTTCCTTATGTTCAGGCCCCCAGGAGGCTCTGGGGACGAGAATGGGACTAGGTATGCACGAGCGCAGAAATTCCCGCCATGCAGAAGATGTATCACTATCCAGATCTGGGTAGTACTTCTGATTGGTCATGCCCCGCGAGGAAATTTGCCTCAACTCATCATAAATATTACCCAGATCTGGTTGGTACACCTCACCAGTATGGAATTTCTGAACATTGTAAGTTTTAGGAAAAAGTGTTTAAACACACTCTTATGATTCTCTTGCGAACCATTCTCTGTTTCAGATCACAATGGGAGAAATTTACACCCGTTTACTGACCAAAATGGCACAAAAAAAACCCTGCCCTTTGCAAGGCTGCCTTATATGATCAAGTAGTACCCCTCTCCCCTGTCCATAAAGCATGGTGTCCGTTAAGAGAGAGTCGACTGGTAAATGATTTATTAACATTTTTGATATGAAAACGAGAATCTTGGACATGGGTTACTCTAAAAAAAGTCATGGCATAAACCAAAAACTTGTCATAAGATAGCAAGTTCCAAATCCATAAAACTGGATTTTGCTTCACACTCCGCAACAGGTTACCCATATATTCAATTTCTTTATATATCGAGCCTTATGTTAAAATTACCACGTCCCAATATGTGCTGATTTACAGACAATACCGTGCAAAATAAATTATCAGTAAATATGTACACTTTATTGAGAATTCTAAACACTACACTACGCCGCATATTCATTGCGCACCATCGTGTTACATGTTTTACATCCCTCAATATTACAGATAAAACTAAACTAGTTTGAAGAGTGTTAAATGGACACCTATCTTGTATATTTATCGGTAAATTGTATGGGATTACCAGTACGTTAGTTATTTAGTCTGATTTTGCTTAGTTGACACTTATTTAACATGATTTTGAAACGAATCATGGATTCTCTAGAGAGATTTGCCAGCTGCGTAAGGCTAACTACTGAACAGTGAAACCAATCAATAGATCGTTGTTAGGGGGTGTAATTGACGGGAAGAGTTTCTTACACGACTAATGAATTTGCACTTTTTAGGTCGATTCTTCTTGCAACCTTGAAAATTAAGTTGTTTCCCTAACGCAACAAAATTTGCACTTAATACCATCTCAGGTGCGACTAGAATAGTGAAGTACTATTTTAAAAAGAATGTCACCGGGTTACTGGCCTTATACGGTATATATCTAGCTGGTTTTGAAAACAAAAAAACTGTGATTTATTTAACCATGGCCTGATGAAAGCCAAAACTACAGTTCTTATCGGTCCAAAAAGCATAAACACACCTCAAAGGCGAAAAATAAAAGGATAAAAGCGGAGAGAAAGAAACAAGGATCATGAAAGAGCGGGGGAAGGGGGGAGGACGCAATGGCTGCTGCATACTTAATTCAAAACGTAGCTAGTATTGTCTACAGGCGAGAAAGAAAGACTTAATTTTATGCACGTTTTAAAATCTAGTCTGAGAAGACAGTCGACTTTTAGCGACTTCCCGAGAAATGACGTCTGAAAAAGGAGGGCAGAAATTCCATACTGATGACGTATCACTAGCCAGATCTGGG
>CALNXI010002939.1:0-12500 GCA_942486025.1 Porites evermanni
TTACCATCAGTTGTAATGGTATCGAAAACATAAAAGTTTCCTTTCCTCATGACCACCATGTGTCGAGCATTCTCAAACGTGGCTAGCCTGTCTTTTTTCACCTCAGGTATGCGGGTTGAACAAAACAACCTTGCGTATTGACTCATATCTAAAGGAAAAGCCTTCACTAAAAACGCGCCATACCATGAAAGCTTCCGGGGAACAAACCTGCATGTGCCATAAACTGGTTATTAGTGTCATGAACAAAGCAACTGAACTTGAAATATTGCTATTGTTGCTTCGAAGTGGGCTCCACAACAAGCAGGTCGGTTGTCAAGAACAAAAATGTTTCCCTTAGCTGGGAACTAAACTTTTAGAAAATTCTGCGAAAAAAAAAATGTCTTATCAACCAACAAGACCGATGTCCAAACAATATTGTTCTAAGTGACCCTGTAAAAAACATTTGTTTTTGTTTTTTTTTTTTACTGCCTTTTTAGAGTTTTTCTTCCCCTTCCTCCTTCCCTTCCACACCGTAGATTAGTTTTTACTTTTTACCAAGTTACTGAACCCCTACCGAACCTCTAAACCCAGCGTGAGGGGCCGGGTGCTAGGGTTGGGGCTGGGTTTGGTGGGCGGGGCTCATGGCTGGGCATGTTTTTTCTACTGACCTGGGTTTGGGTCGGTAGTACCATTTGCAACCTACAACCCCGAACAGAATAGTTGGAACACTTAGTCGATTTCCCCTGAAAATCGCTCAAGCTTTCCCAAACTGCGCTTTTTAACACCACTGCATGTGGGCGAGGAGACTGTACTGCGCATGCCACAAAATCGGAAGTGTTCCAAGTTATTTTGACCAGGGTTGTAGGTCAGGGCATGACAAAAGTGCTGTCTGATTACTTGAGGCTAGTGGAACAACCCACGGTGCTAGCATACTAGTTAAATTACAAATCATTGTCCGAAAGTCAAGTAACAAAATACATGAAGGAGAAAAAGTGGATTGGTAGGTCTGCACAACTTCTCTGGGCTAGCAGGCTTTAGCAGCAGCTTTGCCAAAGGGCAAGCGATTTCATCTCACCCCTCAGGTGTTAACCACCGTAAATGGATTCAAATTGAAAAGCTGAAATTTATCCTAACTCTACAAAAATGCACTTGAAACGTCACCTTTTTCATCCCTTTACAGTGTAATGCACAACATATAGCAGACTGTGTATCCTAGTGGTCCTTAGATAATAAGGTTCAACTGAACAGCGAAAAGTGTAAAGAACTTAGAATCTCCTTCACTAAAAAGCAGTCTGAGTTCCATCCTATTCTTGTAAATGATGGTAACCAACTTGAAGCAATTAGAAGCGCAAAGCCGCTGGGTGTGATAATTACAAGCGTGGAAAGAGCACATTAACGAATATTACTGTAAAGAAGGCATCTAAACGTTTGTATTTCCTAGTTCAGCTTAAACAGGCAAAGCTTCCATGTAGGGACTTAGTCCTCTTTTATACCATATGTATAAGATCAATCCTATTTTATGCAGCGCCTGTTTTCTCAGGGGCACCCAACGAGAATATAGTTCAAAACCACTTAAACATAGCATTGTTAAACGTATTTTAGTATTTAAACGGTAGATATAGGCCTTTTTTTTATCCCCTAAAAATTCTTCATCTGTTCGGATTTTCTAGCTGAAAGCCTAGTGATCCGAAAATTATAGGGATCAAAACTTACCTTTTCGAAAATTTCACCTTAAAAAAGGCTCGCGAAATTCTAGGTGACCTTTTTAGGGTAAAAATCCGTTTAAAAGGTGCAATTATACCATTTTTTGGACGTTCGAAAATCCCAGAAGAGGCAGGCAAGCGAGAAAGTTTACAACAAATGTTCCTAAAATTCCAGATCTCAAAACGTCTTCCGAAGAGATATTTTCCGAAAATTGACGTTGGGTGCCCTTGTTTTCTTTTATGCTCTGCCCAAGTATTTACAGTAAATACGCATGGCTGCCCATGTATTTATTTTTAATAAACTATCTAACTATCTATCTAAGTATCTAATTGTTACTATGTATTTTGTACCTACCTGATAACATTTTTAAACCATTGTGTGTCACTTGTTTGTGGTTTTAAATGAAATACATCTGGTTCAAGGAGTGTTTCATCAAGTGACAGCTTGAATCTCATGGCAGATGTTATTATGTTAGTGGCTCTGACCACCTGTGAAAACACCAGTACATTAATAGAAATGCCATCAATAAGTTTCTCCAATTTTCCGATGTTTTTGTTTCGCCATTTTTACATTTCATTATGTAACAGTTAAACTAATAGCATTACAATACAGGCAGAACAAGAATAAAAACAAAATTACACAAATGATGATAGAGGGCAAAAAATTTTTTTTTAATTTTTTAATTTTATTTTTGTTATTCATTTATTTTTTTTTAGAGTGAAATGTGTACAGTGACCAAAGACACGTACATGCAGCTTCAGTTTTGCTTTGGTTGCATAAGAAACAAATGGTAAAAAAGAGCAAAATGGATATTATATAGATATGCAAATTCAATGCAACTCACTTGCACTTAGAAAATATTCAGTTGCCATAGCTGCTTAGAAATACGTATATTTTACACAAATCATTAGAACTTTTGAAAATGTCAGAAAATAAAAAAATGATACTAAACGAAATTTTGTAACTGANTTTTAAACCATTGTGTGTCACTTGTTTGTGGTTTTAAATGAAATACATCTGGTTCAAGGAGTGTTTCATCAAGTGACAGCTTGAATCTCATGGCAGATGTTATTATGTTAGTGGCTCTGACCACCTGTGAAAACACCAGTACATTAATAGAAATGCCATCAATAAGTTTCTCCAATTTTCCGATGTTTTTGTTTCGCCATTTTTACATTTCATTATGTAACAGTTAAACTAATAGCATTACAATACAGGCAGAACAAGAATAAAAACAAAATTACACAAATGATGATAGAGGGCAAAAAATTTTTTTTTAATTTTTTAATTTTATTTTTGTTATTCATTTATTTTTTTTTAGAGTGAAATGTGTACAGTGACCAAAGACACGTACATGCAGCTTCAGTTTTGCTTTGGTTGCATAAGAAACAAATGGTAAAAAAGAGCAAAATGGATATTATATAGATATGCAAATTCAATGCAACTCACTTGCACTTAGAAAATATTCAGTTGCCATAGCTGCTTAGAAATACGTATATTTTACACAAATCATTAGAACTTTTGAAAATGTCAGAAAATAAAAAAATGATACTAAACGAAATTTTGTAACTGAGTGAAAACAAATCAAGCAAATAAATTATTCCTAAATATCAGTGACATCACTTGACATCCTGTTCATTAAATGAGTAAAAGTGCATATTTACCAGTTTAAAGGTACAGCTAAAAGGTTTAGACTTGATTAAGCAGGTCACCCATAATAAAGTTACAGAGTCACTTAAACTTTAAACAGCAACAGAGCTCATTAATTAACACATTCACACCCCAAGGCCAATTGACATCTTACAAGAACCCAAGGAAAGATAATTACAGTATAATAAGAAAGAAGAATTTAGATTAGGTTTTAACACTTGGTTCTAAGTTAAAACTTAGTGATTATATTGGCCTTTGAACAATGGCGTAGGTCTCAGACACATATTGACCCCTTAGGAGTCCCAAAAACAAGACCCTTTATTATGTACATAGCAACCTGTCCATTCACTGTCAAGACATGTTACAGTACACTGTACCTGGTCATTATTTTCTGCTACTGGATCATCTTTAAACATCATAAAAGGATTATGGTTGAGGACTATGGAGTCTCTGTATGATAAATACATGTCATACCAGGGACCTGTAAAAAGAAATTGATTACATTACTGTACAGCACTGGTATTCTCCACGATAAAAAGGGTTTTTTGACAAGAATACCTGATATGTAACTAGTATGTTTGTTTCTCTTGTTTTTCTGTAAAAGTTCAGCATTTAGACCTGTGAAGAAAAATGCAAAATCAACGTCATACCTGTTATCTATCAGGGGATCTATGGCCACTATCACACCACAGTTGGATAATCCATCTAAACACATCAGTTAACCCGTTTCATAAACTTTCTGTCTTAAAGTGAATTTGAGACTGACAAAATTCTATCATCAGTGATTCAAATTATAGAAGGATTGATCACGTATTCAAAGTTTGAGTGCAGTTATCATTCCATTATACATGTAACACTTGCAGGTATACTTTTGGCAGAGAAATATATACGTAAGCATGAGAAAGAAGCCAACATTTGAAGGCATCACCACTGGTTTTCTTGCAAAATGACTTGATAAACAGTGCAGAAATTCCACACTAATGACATCACACTTCCCAGATCAGGGTAAAAAAGTGCTTCTGATTGGTCAATGCAATTACAATTTCTCATGCAGCACAAACAATCAGAGGCACTACTTAGATCTGGGTATGGATATGTAAATCAGTATGTAATAGAGAGGAGAAGTCATTACGTCATGTTGCCATGGTAGCAAAATTTTTGGATGACAACGAACCGAAAATTCACTTAAAAAGCAAATTCACAATGTTTTAAACTTCATCGATCTTATTCAATTTCATTTTATTTGTCAAATTTTGGCGAAATTTTGTGGATTGAATGCGAAAGGACTGTATCTGAGTTAGGAAGTTTCATGTCGCAGTCGAGCAATGATCGCTATTAAAAAAATGTGCAAAAAAGCATGATCAACGTGTAAAGCTGTTGTTTTACTAATATAAACTCATTGCCTTTTTTGCTTTTCTCATTGCCATCACCGTCATTGTTGCCTAAGCCCCATTTTCTTGTGATCCAAAAAAATTGCTACCATGGTAATGTGACGTCACATTTCTCCTCTCTACAGTATTTCTGTGCTCGTTCTCCAGACATCATTTCCCTGGGAAACTTTAATGGTAATGTCGCAAAATGTTGGCTAATTTCTCAGACTAGTATAAACCCATAAAATAATTTAATAATTTATCTTTCCCTCTTGCAATGCCTTTTGTACTCGACTAACAAAAAGCCTGCTTACGCGTCACATGTACAGTTACTAGACATTTCAGTCACAACTTGTTTTGTTTTGTTTTTGTTTTGTTTGTTTGTTTTTGAGTTCCTTTTTTTTGCATGCCATGAATAAGAATTGATCCATGATAGATGGCTTTATTGTATTTTTCCCAGGTCATGCCCTACTACAAACACTCAGTCTGTCATATATACACTTCAGATAAACAGCTATTAAAGTGTTTCTTTGGGAGCTGTATAAATTGATCAGTATAATATTCTATATTAATAATATTATACTGTACCTGGACCTTCATGTTTCTGAAACTTCTCAACAAGGCGTTTAGTCTCTTCATATTGTTCAGGAGTTAAAAGTGGTTTTTGGGCATCCAAATACCTGTTGCACGTATCTTCTAGTTTTGGAATTGGTAACCGTGGTAAGCTGTCTTGGAAGTGATATGTGTGAACTATGGTCTTTGGATCAATGTATTTATCTTCTACACCTGAACTGAGAAGAAGAAACATACCAAGATCAGCTTGGGTGTAGAAAAAGGTCAATTCCTTCATCAATTTGGCTATTGTCAGCTTTCCTAGCTACCACTTAGGGTTAATTTAGGCGCAGGGCGAAATTGAACCTTTCCTGTACTAAACCTGATTCCTTTATCTAAAAATAAATGAATTAAGGATTAAGGTTTGAAGCAATCTATGCCTGCAGCATATAATCTAATTTGGGTAATGAACCTTGAATTAAGTTTGCATGCACCACATGCCAATTGTCAAACTTTTCATCTAATGCATAAATTACTTTACTCTTTTGACTGGTAAGCAATTTACAAGTGATAATGAATTTAGTCTGACTAATTAAGTTCAATGTGTTCATCCGAATGAACAGACGAACTCAAATCGGTAACAAGTTTGGTACATGAAACGTTAGACATTTGAACTGGGCCTCACCTACCACTCTAGTTTTAGGTATCAAAAGTCCTGTAAGAAAGATTTGGTAACACGACTAGAAGCAAACTATATCTCATCTACTCTGATGTACATGAATGACCATTACTGGACAGTCTGGCTCAGTTGTTAGAGCCCTGGTTACAGCGTGCCCAGGAGTTCAGGGGTTTGTTTCCCAGAGTTTTGGCTGTTAACATGTTTATTTCAAGTCACTATATAAATGACTTGAGCATTCAAGTCAATAAATTAAAATTTGCATTGACCACACACAACTTTTTTGATCTTGAAAGAGGATATTCAGATGAAATACTGACCACATACCTGTAACATCTACGCTGGTTCCACCTTCCAGTCAGTGCAGATGGAAGGAAAAAGGAAGCAGGACCCTGAAAGATCAGAAAGTTATACAGTGAAACCTGTACTAACTAGACATTCTTGGGGAATACCCTAGTGTCTGCTTATAGGGTGTCTTCTGCCTAATTATACAGGTTTGGTAAGAGAACGTCATATGAGGAATCAGATACCATTCAAATGAACAGTGGAAGTATTAGGAATACTCCCAAAGAGTATGACAATATAAGTTTACACGGATTTCATTATCTGTGTAGACCGATAATCAAAATTTATATTTTATTTATTTACTTATTTACCAGCTTTTCTGGACTCAGGCCTGCCCAGAGGGAATGTGCACGAACGAGACTCAGGTCCCATGCGAGGTGCCATCCCTACTCAATCCCACAACCCATAAAGGTTGGCCACACCACCGGGGTCTATGACCCCTACTCCTTTCGAATTGTGATGTGGGTTCTTTTACGTCCCACAAGAACAAATCTATGAAAGTGCTGTGAGATGGGACCTATGGTTTTTCGTCCTTATCCGAGAAGACTAGAAAGTCTAACCATTTGCAGATGTCATTACAAAGGCAGCACTTTCTTCTCAGTTTTTTAATTTACAGACCCTGAGTGTTTGAACCCACGACCCTTCTGCTCGGCAGACCAGTGCTCTCCCAACTGAGCTAGCCAGGCGGTGGTTAGCACTTTAAAGAAAGATTGTACCTCAGTTTAAGAGATCAAATGAGCAAAACAAGCTCTATACAAACAAAACAAAACAAAAACACTGTAAATCTGATCAAAAGGTTAATGAAGGCTGTCAGTACACATTGTAAGAAGGTGAGTTATTTTCTTGTAATTATTTGAACGATAAACTGACCAACTAGGGGTTTATTGTTATGTATACCAGCTTTTAAAGCTTCACATGCGTGCAGGTATACGTGTATTTCGAGTTTCTTTTTTCCTTGAGTATTCAGTGATGTTAACGCATCTTTTGTCAAGTATGATCTTAATTAATTGATGATCATAAAATTGGCAAATTGTGGGTGGAAATCTTTAGAATTTTAGGGGGAATTTTGGATGGTGGAATCACACGTGTCAGTTAATACAGGTTTTTATTATATGGCTACAATAGTATGCATGCTCTAATTGGCTGCTAAAGTGGGCAGTATTTTCTTGTAATGACTGGGCATTTACTACATGTAGCTAGGTGTCCAAGGCATATACAACCTGTGTTTAACTTGATAGTGGACATGCATCCTTGTGGACATCCATGTTGTGGTCAACTGACAGCAGTCAAACACCACTGACCAGTATCACATGACTGTATCGCAGGCCCAAATGTACAACTCATTGAGGTGACGTGTTTTTTTTTAAGTTAATTTAAGTTATCCACTGACCAGTTATTTTTTAATTGATCAAAGGCTCAGGTCCATAATGATTAATAGAGGCATCAGCTTAATAAAGGTTCCATTTACAGTAAATAAATGGAAATAAATTTGTCGCCTCGGGTTACCTTCTGCTTAAAAGATTTTGTCAGCTTAATACAGTGTTTGCTTAATACAGGTTTCACTGTAATCTGTTTCTATGGAACTTTCAGTGACAATATGATATGATCAGTTTTACTTGTAGCACGAACTGAGGGCCATTCCATATCCACAAACTCATCCCTGCCGACTGTCACCCCCACCCCATTAATGAGATGATTTTTACCTTGAGCCCCTTCGGAGAATTTATTCCCAGAGTTAACCCCATACAGAAATTAACATTTATTCTTTCCAGTAAACCCTTAGAAACAGCATTAGTTTTAATAGATGCATGACAGAAAATGTGGCAACATTATTTGCCGCTGTCAGAAAAGAGCGTTTTCAATCCTCGGTTTCCAGACACTGTCAGTGTAAAACACAGACTACGGACCGCAGACTGCAGACTGCAGACTGCAGACCAGGGATAAAATGCAGCGTAGTTACTAAAGCATGGAACAACCTAAAACCACCTAAAACCATCTACAACCACCTAAAACCACCTACAACCACCTCAAAAAATTCAACAACCCCCTACAACCATCTACAACCACCTCAAAAACATCTACAACCACTCGCAAACAATCTAAAACCATCTAAAACAGGGTATAAATGTCTGAAATAGTTTCCGTAGTCCAGCAGAGTCCTTTAGTCTAGTGTGAACGTGTCTCACTTGTAGAGCCTGATTTTATACAGCTATTAACCCGTTTACAGTTGCAAGAATTAGAAAACATCATATAATGATATTTTGATAATTCTTTTCAGCAAAATTAATCAAAACGTTCTTACCAGTAACATGCCTTGGCAGGGAGGGAAGACCCGAATATGTGTTCCAAATTTTTCGTTCCGTTTTAGCTCGTAAAGTTCCAGCTACTCTAGCCTGTGCCAGGCTCTCAGATAGTATAGTGGGGACGTATTTACAATGAGCAAAGCAAAAATAAGAAGAGGGCCGAAAGTTGGGTTCCAAAACATAATAAAGGTATATAAAAATCCAGGTAAATTACTTTAAATACAATCATACACTATTAAAATTTTTCAACCCATTTTTATTAATTTCGGCTCGTCTTAACTTGTTTTCTTCTGAATCCATCGCATTATAGATTTTTTTAAATAACTTTTTTAACAATGATTACACCTACTAGTCTCTGTTTCCTGTGTCGTGACGCAAGGGGGTTTAGCCTTGCGTGATGACACAGGAAACGGGTGTGAAAGACACTAGGGTTCATTTAAAGGAGTCACCTGGAATGTACAAACATGTTTGGCGGATGAGATGCTAAAAAAATTAACTCGTTCTTAGGAATTGTAATCCTAATCGATTCTCGTATTTCATGTTCGTGACATGTTGTCGTCTTGCCTTATTTCAGACATTTATACCTTGTTTTAGATTGTTTGCGAGTGTTGGTATATGTTTTTGAGGTGGTTGTAGATGGTTGTAGGTGGTTGTTGAATTTTTTGAGGTGGTTGTAGGTGGTTGTAGATGGTTTTAGATGGTTTTAGGTCGTTCCATGTTTTAGTAACTACGTAAAATGCAGACTGAGTGTAAAATGCAGACTACAGACTGAGAGTAAAACGCAGGCTGGGTGCAAAATGCAGAGTAAAGACTGTAGACTTTTTTAAACATTCGTGCTCCTTCTTCTCCAAATCGGTGAAATAGCTAGCCGGTATCAGTTACACACTGCGCTTCCTAGTCGAAGTGCATTTCACATTCGCCAGAAGTTTCAATGAACATCGCAACAGCTTTAAAGTCTGTGTACCTCGATTTGCAATACTTTCAAGGAAGGTCATCCAAATTTCCTGCTGAACATCATTCTTTGTTGTTGGAATGATTATTATCCCTTTTTTATCACTATAATTCTTCCTGTACGGTATTTTGGGTCAGCAGCTTTCATTTAAGCGTAAACATTGTGGTGTTGTACAAATTTACGGTCCCTGGTCACGTATATCAAAAACTTCGCGTCTAAAGTTGAAGCATGAGGTCTCTCGCACGGAAAAAAAGGTTCAAGATTGCAATTATGTTTTTGGGTCATTGACGATGTTTCAGAGAAGAAAGGAATGGATTTGTGCATGTGAAAGCAGAGGTCGTCAAGTAAGTGTTCGTTTACATGTATTTGTGGGATTTTTTTGCCCTTAAACCCTTCCATGACTACAGTTTATGCTTGGTCTGCACTTTACCCCATCCTGCGTTTTACTCTCAGTCTGCAGTCTGCATTTTACACACAGTCTGCATACCCCTAGTCCACAGTCTGCAGTCCACAGTCCATTACACTGACTGTTTCCAAACATTACTTAATATGTTTTACAGCAACTCTTCCTCAGAAAAGATACACCAACTGCAGCTATCATGATAAGCAGGGTGTCCGGAAAAGTAAGACACACTAGCTACATCCGATCCACCATCCCAAGATCGATGATCCAACCTTCCATTTATCTCTTCCTCAATTCATTCTTGGTATTTTCCCCCTTCAGAAACGGACATTTCGGATAAAAACTCCCTTCAGAAAAACCTCCTTCCAAGAAATCACCCCCTCAAAAAATTATCTCAAAGAATGGAATGGCTCTAAAAGCATCAAAGAAATGAAATAAACTAACTACTAGTCAATACAAACCTTAAGACCACTTCTAGTTGCTATTCCATTGCAAAAAACGGCCTTAGAAATGTTCATCATTTACTTTTCATTCACGGTTCCAGGATAACCCGGCCGGTTAAAAATTCTGTATATATATATATATCTTCAGATCTTGTATCTTGGTTTAGCATAAATTTCCGAAAGAAATTATAGATAAACAGTCTAGCGGTACAGCGGATTTAACCATTGTGGGGATAATCTTCAAATACTGGGTAACCAGGGGCACAGGCACCATGGTACATGTAATAGGTCGTTAAAATCCATGTTATCATAATCTATGTTACGCTTTTTTGCTTCGTCTCCCGCTCTCCCGCTTTAGTACATAAATCTCCCGCTTTTTACGTCCACTGTAAATATTGAATACTTAGTAAAAAATTAAACAGACTTAGTTTGAGATTTAGCCCATTTTTAGCTCAAAACTTGAATTTGTCTTATTCGCAGTACGGTTTCTGGGGCATTTTTGCACGTATGTAGTCATTGACAAAGATTATTTCTAGCATCAATGATTTCGAATTTTGATAGTATGTACATCATGTAAGACGTCATATAATGTCCTAAGTCATTCCCATTGGGGGCTGGGTCAATTTTCCGGGGGGTAGTGAAAAAAAGACAGTCTCCCGATTTTAGGTCTCCAGAGGTTGGCGTCTGTGATGTTATGATAATTTTGATGGAAATTCAGAATTAGCGCTTATCATTATTCTGGTCTTAAGATCTTTTTTAGCTTGTGAACAGGCCCGCTGGTGGAGAAAGGGTGAAAACGTCAATTTAAGGCTAGATAAGATCAGATAACATCAAAACTTATGATCAATGAAATTGAGAATTTGTTCATGCTTAGCGTACGTGCCCTGTGAATGTCTTTCGGCCAAAATTTGCTGCAGCTGGTCTTCCAACAAATTTGCGAAACGCGCAACTTGCGAGTTTTTTTTGGCTTTATTTTTGCTGCTTGTTGGATCAGGACCTAAAAGATCAACGCGGATAGAAAAATTGGGCAGTTCTTTACTGGTTTCTTCCACTGCACTGCAGCTTAACAGGACGGCAACTCTGCAGCCAGGTAAAAAAAATGCCCATGTCATCTTATTTACGTATGGGCGTGCGTAAATAAAGATTTTGTCCACAGGACTAATATAGGGCAAGCACGCGCGCTATGTTATAATAAACAATGAAATGGGGCTAATATAATACGATTTTCTGGGAAAAGGCGCGCACGCCTGAACGGAATATTTCGACAAAGAGCGCTTTTGTTTTCTTCAATTGTTCCAGCGTTTCATTTTCGTTCTTGGTCGTGAGCTCCCACAGCTTTATTCTTCCTGTTTATGGAATTGTGGCCATTGATCCAGACGTTACAGAATAATCAAATCATGTATCAGGAGTTTCACTGCTTCACTTCCGGGAATAATTTCACGGCAAGACCACATGTGGAAAGTGAAAGTGAGCTGTCAACAGGCACCAGGTTCCTAGAACACAATCACTGACTTTATCCTTCTGCTGAAAACATAGTTGTCCTTTAACCCCTGCAACATTGTCAGAAAAAGATCTATTTTTGGAATCAACCTGGAAAGCGTATAAATACTCGTTCTCTGTAAGAAGGATCGTCGTGCGGTCTTCTCTCCGAGTTGGAGGTCCAAACTCACAGGCTACTGGCGGTACTGAGGTGACTTGTAAGTATAAACATGTCAAACATTGAAGGTCTTGTTCTGTTCATATGAATTTATAGTATTATCCCCGCTGTAGTGGCCTCCGAAAATGTTAAGTTAAGCCCTGAGTGGCCCTGGTGAAATGTTGGAAAACTTTCTTTAAAATTTCTGTTGAGGGACAGTGTTGTTTCCACCATGTAAAAGAGGTCTTTAGTTTCGGCAAGTGAAAAATCAGTTCATACTGTGAGTGGCGGCTTATCTCGACTGCAGGCAAACGCAAACCCGTGAAACTTGTTTCCCACTCATTCTCTGTTAGCAGAGCAAGCGAATCCGCACAAGAGATTATTTTTTGATACAAAAAAAATGGAGAGAAATATTTGGCCCTATAATATATTAATTAGCCTTTATTTTCTGAGAAAAAAATCTTTGTCGCTTTTATAGTAAAAGTAA
>CALNXI010002939.1:18231-58638 GCA_942486025.1 Porites evermanni
GACGGCTTTTTATTTTTTCAGGAATCGGGCAAAGTTTGAAAAACGGTAAATCGGCGCTCTTTCGAGTATGAAATTACCGAAAATTGAGCATTTTCTTCACGCTCGTACATAAAAACTGGATAATATCTCTAAATGAAATCAAGTCACAAAACAAACATAGACTTGTGCTTTATAATTCAGCAATTAACTTTAGATAAGCTGTTAAAATGTGACTGTGCCGGCCGCAAGAAGAAACACGGTTTCGGCTCTTTTCAAAAATGGCAAATTTGGGCTAACTTCACCATCGAAAAAACCCAATTGGTACATAGAATTTCAACATGAAATAAACACTGTTTTCAAGCACATTGTTTGCTGTTTCTTGTGTTAAAAAATCTCTCGCGGCATTACAAAAGCGCGTCGCTGAGACACCGAAACGTGGAGGATATTTTCGCACGTGGGAACGGTGACACAAACAAGCCGCAATGAGGGTAGACAAGTGCTGCTTAGCTTCTTTAACAGAGGTTCACAATGCGAAAACTTCTTAAAACCTTTTAAATATGTTTTCAGTTTGTTATAAAGGGCTATGTAGATTAACACTGTATTTGATCGGGTGATTGCATGCAACATTCAAGAAGACAACACATTTCTGGTAGTGTAAATATTGACCCTGAGTTTCTAACTTTTAAGCAAAAGCCACTAAAAACGGCTTGGTATTTCTGAATGGGACACCAGATCTATAGGAATTTTCTTACCTCAGTCATTTCAACTGCAAGTAGCCGCAATTCACTGAAACACTTTTAAAAATTGTTTATATCTGACTTTGTCGTTTAAAACTGAGCGACTTTATATACCGTATGTTGTTGAAAGTATCGTGTGTGATTCGAGTCTGGTCACGCAACTCTGCAGACAAAGCTAAATCACGCCCAAGTGTAAAAAGAATACGTAAAATGCTTTAAAAAGCACCGGTTCTTGTTGGTTTCAGTAGTTTTATAACTTCCACAAAACCTGTCAATCGAACTAAACTACCTGGCGATTTTCTGCTACACTGTAAATATTTTTTCAAATGTGCAACAAACTTGAACCGAGAAAGAAAAAAAATCAGCAGGTGTAAAACCTTTTTGTTGTACCTGTCTTTGCTTGTAATAAACTAACTAAGCCTAACTTCGCTCAGTGTACAGACATCTCTGTCATGCAGAATAGGTGACCACACGTAATCCACATACAAAATAAAAGTTGAGCATGGAATTAAAATTTCTCTCGTTTGTCCATTTTGAAACAGCAAACTACTTAGATTCAAACTGATAATTCTTCATATTGGGAAATGAGCAGATAAAAACCATCCCAAATAATTTGAAGACAAAATAAATAGAATATGGTGAGGAAAATATGTCACTTGGTACAATTCAAGCTGCCGTCATTCTATTAAAGACCCTCTATTAAGGCTAAAGGGTACCCTATGTCCATTTGCGAAACGCTTCACGTCAAAATATTGCGGAAGCTTCTTACGCGTTAGAATCAATCACGCTTACGTATACGTTAACAATTGGGTAATTCTCCGAAAACTGAAAAATGCCTGAATTCAATTGAACTCAAGTTTTAACTAACTTCTTTTCGCTCCAAAAGTAACTGGTTTTCCTGGAAATCTAGGACAATATACTTCTTATCACCTAATTGACTTAAGGCAGTCTTTATACACGCTAACATTTGTCTGCCTGAAAAAAGAAGGCTTGTTTACACGCAACGGGTGAACTATTGAACAGATCTTTTTGCCTTACCAAATTCGCCGATAATGAAATCCACTTAAAAGTTCACAAATCACGTTCAAATCAAACCATTGTTTACGGGTTACGCCCAAGGGACCCAAGGTGGCTCCGTTGTCATTACAGGCGCAATTATGAACTATGACAATGAATAATAATGAATGAATGAGCTATAACTCTTTTCGGTTTTTCGATGGGTATGAAAATTTGAAAAGAACTGCAGGTATCATTTGGCAATAATATGAAACTATATAAAATATTTTCATTTTACTGCTGGTAAGAATTTTTTACGAGTAAGTGCTGAAGTGGACTCAGTCTACTTTTGAAAGAACGGTAATGTGTATATTGCAATATTGCTCCGAAGTTATCGTTCGTTTAAGTCAAAGTTTTAAATGCGCTTGTTAGATCAACGGTACGGTGCCACCGAAATACCAAAACCCCTTTCATCCACACGTGAATAATGGTCTTGGGATGTTAACCCTCGGACGTACAAGAAGGGGGAGTGGATGCCACCCCGCCCCCATTAGGTTTTTCTGAGTTTTTTTCCTAAAGAATAAAACATCAGCACCTGACGTTTTCTGTAGCTGTTCTTTCATCCCTCGCGCAGATTTTGACACAAGTTTGGTGATGGTCAATTGCTATGGTTACGAAATATGACGTCACAAGTAGCAGGTGGTCAAGCCAATTTTGGGTGAAAATACTTGTTTTTTCAACTTCTTTCAACAATAAAAGTAAATCTTGTGGCTAAAATCCTGCAAAGTACTTATTTACGTGTTATCGCGGTTTTATCCTGATTTCTAATTCTTGGTAAAATCCAAGATGGCGGCCAAGATGGCGACCATTGTTGGTGACGTCACAGGCCTCCAGCAGCGCCACTACCCATAAAATATACCTCACCTTGTTGAGAAGAACAAAGGCTTTCCACTAAAGGTAAACTCGTTTCAAAATACTGCAACATATGAAAAACTCCGGGAAGGGGTTCTATCCATCCCCTCCCCCCCGGTTGTACCACGGCAGGGGTATGAATTTGCGTGTACGTCCGAGGGTTAACAACCACGAATCGCGAACAAATAAAAACTTAACTTGAATTACATGAGAAAATCAGTATAGCTCCAGTCACTGGGAGTACGCTAATTTGTTCACTTTCGGGGGTTACAACAGCAGCTATTTACAACTTCTTCTAAAAGTTCCACGTATGGGGCCTTCCTCCTCACTGCTGGTACAGGTGTATTCAGCTCTAAGCGTTCGCAAAGATGTTGGAGTAGTGCCACCTTCGTTTTCCGAAACTCAGATTTATTGTTGACCAGAGAGCATACGTTGTACTGGTCAACAATAATGGGATGACGGAGCTGCAGGGAAGAAAGCACGTTTTCTTTTGCAGTAGCGAAATTGCTTTGCTCCTCTACAGCTAAGGCGTCCTCTTCCAAGACCTCAACCTGTTGCTGACGCACTTTTAGTGCCAGTCGCGAGAAAAAGGAGGACACTTGCTGTGGTGTCAGGAATTCAGAAACAGCGAATAACCTTTCCCCGTCTTTGCCCCTGGAACGGCGCATTTCCTTCGCTACAAAGGCAGGGTCAATCTTACTGCCGGTGGACTGGCCGATATTGAACTTTTCCTCCAAGTAGGTTTTCTGCTTTTGGTTAAAACGGTATGGTTTCTTCACTTGTTTCAGCGCCCACCCTTCCTTGACCTCCTCACGTTGATGTGAACTGCCAACTGAGCTTGGTACTGCTCGCAGTGCAGGAATAAGCCCTACGCCCTCCTGTAGGCGAGCGGCGTATTGATGTTTGGCCAAATCCATCAGGGTGTGCCTTTCTGGAGAGAGGGTACAGGCCTCTAACGACAGGTGACGTTCTAGGGCAGACGCTCTTTGAAAAACTTTAACACAACCTTCTTTAGGGCACGAATAAACATTGGACGGATGCCTTTCAGGGCTACTTTGCTGAACTTCGGGAACTTGGGGGGCTGCCTGGAGTCTAGCATGCGTTGAAGCCGATTTTAGAGTAATTGGTTTAAACCCACCAGCCGAAAAAGAAACAGTAAGCCAGTTATGGGTCACATCTGTCAAAAGAGTAGGAATATGAAGCATATGTTACAGCAGAGTTACTGAAATGAGTAATTGTAAAAAATATTTATTAATTCCTTGAGGTGTAGTAGCAAAAACCTTATCCCAGTGACGTTAACAAAATTTTCAAGAAAATTATATTAAAGGAAAAACAAATATTTCTTTTACGTCTCCCTTGTTTCATGTGCTGCGTTTTACAAAATACCGCGACAATAGCTTGTGCCATGCCTACATACGGGAGTAGCAACGGAAGTCTGCTATCCCCACCAGTTAAGGACATTCTCCCCTTTTTATTTTCAACTTCCCAGAAATGACACTGACCTGGAACCTTTTCCGAGGCTATGATCTTTCCAGGACCGATCGCATAAGCACGCCAAGCTTGAAGGGAGTCCTCCGTGAACAGAAAGTTATTCAGCTTGCTTATTCCAGATATCTTTCGAAGCTCCACAGTTTCTTCTATTGAAGGCAGGATAGCAACTCGGACACCTTCCACTCCTCCGTAGGATAACAAGGCCTCCTTCATCTCCGCTGCTGTTGTGACATTGTTGCCCTCGTTAATGTACGTTCGGATGTGGTTTTTGCAAGTGGCCGCCAACCTGTCCGCCGCTCCCTTACCTCCTTGGGGGTCACTGAAATCCATACGTACAACTTTGATACCGGTTGACTGCTCAAAGGTACGACAAGCAAGGATAGTATTAGCGCAGTGGTAGCATCCTGCGTTGTCTTGCCGTAGATGGGCCTTGGTAATCTCAGGGTATTCTTCGTGCAGTGTTTTTAATACGTGCTGCATCATCAACACCACAGCAGTACTGTCCTGACTACAAGACTGCACAACATGAACAAACGCCTGTGTCTGGATTTCGGAGCCGTTCACCCGTCTGAATACAACAGCGATGTGCCATGAAATCCCTCTCTTGCCGAACCAGTCTTGCTGTGATTCTCTATATAGCTGAGGGAGGAATTTCATGGCCCAGTCGCTAACAATAAGAACGGTGTCGTTGTTCAACAGTTCAAGCACATCCAGCCTCGATTTATCCTGCTGTACGGACCGTAATTGATGCGCCTTCCATGCCTGCACTGATCTCTTGGCCGCCTCGAACAGGAACAGAGCTTCATCACGTTGTTCCTCGTCAGGAAATACGGCATTTTCCGCGGCTGTTCCAATTTCATATATTGCAACATCGAGGGCATGACACTGATCACACAACTCCTCGTGATTGTGCTCGCAATGCTGTCTGAAGGAAGACTCGGATACGTCACTCAGAGCGTAAACGCTGCAGTGATCGGCCACTCTTGCTTCACTGTTGATATGCACCTTAAATGATAAGAAGATTCTTTGTTACTTTTCTATTTTAGCACCCTTACTGTTGAATACTGCTGTTGATGTTGACGTGAAAAAAAGATTTTAAATTGTAATTCCTATTAAGATATTTATTTAGTTATAAGGAAATCCTAAGACTAGGATGACTCTTAAGTCAAAGGCACGGAAAAAATTTGCCCGTGATCAAGGAAAAAGGGGGAAGTGGCGGGAAAAAGGAAGGGAGGGAGAAAAATTTCGCAGACAGTCGTCTGAAAGTAGGAAACGTTCTAACGTATATTCAAATTCTCGTTGTTTGTCTTACGGATGACTGAAAATGACTCACGCAATTAGGTGATGATGTTAACTGTCAAATCTGATCAATCAGAGCGTATACCAGAAGCTGGGATAACGGAGAAGGCCGTTAAAGAAATGATTACAGGCTCCGCCTCCTTCCTCTCCCCAGTTTCCTCCCGTTTTATTTTCGAGTTCGCGCTTCCTCAATTTCGCGAACCCGACTATCTTGGAGCCTGGAACAGGCTAAGAATAAAGGCTTTTCACTATAGTCAACGGGTTACGCTCTCGCGCCCGTCATGCTGTTTTATAATTGATTATGGCATGTAAAAGTTAACCCTCGGACGTACCACCCCTTCCCCCCCATCCCCCAAGGTTTTTCTGAGTTTTCTCCTAGAGGATAAAACATTAGCACCTGATGCTTTCAGTAGCTGTTCGTTCATCCCTCGAGCGCATTTTGAGTCATGTTCAGTGATGGTCAGTTTCTATGGTAACGAGATATTACGTCATAAGTAGGAGGTGGTCAAGCCATTTTTGAGAAAAAGTACATGTTTGGTCAACTTTTTTCAACAATAGCAGGAGCCCATAACCCATGGGCTCCTGACAATAGAAAAAAATCTTGTGGCTAAAATCATGCAAAGTGCTTATTTATTATTTTTTCTTGTGGAGAAGATCAAAGGCTTTCCACTCAAAGTAAAATTGTTTCGAAATACTTCAACATACTAAAAACTCCAAGGGGCTCCATCCACCGCTCCCCCCTTGTACCACGGTGGGGGTATAAATTTGCATGTACGTCTGAGGGTTAAATAAATATCTTATCATCATTATATAGTAATTGTTTACTGCTACGATAATAACGTTATCCTGGTTAATGTAAGTATCATCTAACGCGCGATTTTTTTAAATTCGAAACGCAAATACAATATAGTTTGAATCATTAACAGTTACCTTAAAATCACTCTTTAGGTAGAGCTTTCCTGCTTTTAGCTGATCTTTAATTCTTCCGCCCCACTCTTCTCCGTTAGTTTTGAGTAACGAAACGTGATCTGCTATGGAAGCAAGGTCATCAAATGCTCTACCTCCTTCCGCCGCGAAATAATCTAGCCCCTGTAGGGACGTGCGGACAGACGCACTACACTCTGACAGAATTCGCAACAGGGTACTTCGACTTGAAGGCTTAAAATTGGCCTCAGCACAATACTGATTGTACTGCGTCACAATCCGTTCAGGTATCATTGTGCGCACTATGTTTGGCACAGTGATTATCTTCCCGGAAGAGAGGTGAAGGTGTTTTTCCCCAAATGGCAAATCTTGTACTAAATGAGGGCTAGTTATAAAACCCAGAAAGTGATCTAATTGTTTTGGCTCTATTTGAAGTCTCGGAGCCTTCTTTTCGGGTACGGGAGCATTTCTTCCATGCTGAACACCGTGAAGCTTGGCCATCGTATATCGATACTGGGTCAAACCAGGTATAAATGTGGAGATGGCTTTAAAGGAAGCCACTCCTGTCATCACGGACAATACCTGACGACGAGTATCCCAGGAGGCTGCGTTACTGTATGACTCAGCCAGAGCCTCTAGGTATGCTACCTCTGAAGGTAGAGATGCGGCATGAAGACCCAGCTGCCGGTTCACGATATCAGATGACTGGAGTGCTTTCCACAAATGGGGTGCGTTAATTGGCGAAATGGTTTTAAGGACGGTGGAAACTATCTCGCTGGATCGCTGAATGTATCGGGACCGTGTTCGGCTGCTTACCTCGCCCCATTCCAGCCAAGGTCTTCCAAGCGGTTGAATATTACATTGGTTTAGAAAAGTATTGAACAATTCACGCGGCTGCGTTCTAGCGGTTGAAGAGCCATTCCCGTCTCCAGTTGATGAAGCAGTACTTGCGGTCTCCGGAGAAAGAAAAGATTCATCTGCTATCTTCATGTGGCTGAAGCCGGTTGCTAGCTCGTCGGATGTGCTACTGGTACTGACCTTTTCTTCCTGTAGTGATAAAAGAAAAATGCACTGCTTATAAAACATATCAGCTCACTTCACAGCCGAGCTAAAATACATTTGAATCACACGAATTTTAGTATCTTCCTTCCAACTTGTGGTAACATCACTCATCGAACGTCGTCGAATGTGGTTACAACCCTCTAGAAAATTATATTTTCTCAACAAGCGACTTTCTACCTCTCTTTGAAGCTCTGTTCCAGGCGTATAGATGGTAGAGAGTGGTACGAAATCACTCCCCTTTGCGCCTCCCTAACTGTTTGATCGCCTAGAACAGGCTTCGTCCTTTTTCGTACATCCTATTTTTTTCAACACACAGCAAACAAAGAACACTCAATTTGAAATGTAGCTTACCTCTTCCTGTGCAGACTCAAGTCTTTCTTGGTCTTCGGCTTGGGTACCGCCACCGGTTACTTCCGGTGCAGAATCCGCAGTTTCACGGGTGACCTCTTCACTAGCCACGAGGCTGACTAAATGCTCTCGGCATTGCTTGCAGATTGCTGAAGTTTAAAAGAACAAACAATTTGTTAGAAATTAATATTTTCGAAAAGCAAAGTTCAGAAAAAACAGTGTACCGTCCTTTAAACATAACCTAGCTTAACGTATATGAAGTGATTGATAAGGCAATTTTTTTAAAATTAGGGTAAATGTAGGGTTGATCCTCAAAGCAAAAAGTACCCAATACCACCCTACCGACCCCTCCTGCTCCTTCTCTGAGCTAAAAATAATAGCCATGACGTAATGGTCTGAGAGCGGCTTTGACGTTGTCTAAAATAATAATATTTAATAAAAGAAATACTTACGTGAGCCCAAAGGAACGAGCACCTTCGTTGCTCGCAAAATATACGCGGATATCATCTTCTTCAAGCCGCATTGGGCCTTTGGGGTGCCTTTGTGTACAGCCACCCTATCAGGGACGGTACAACGTGATCTATTGCACCGCCACCTGGTACCAAACAGTTCGCGATGGCGGGGACAAACTGTCATTTTAATGTGTAAATCTTGTGGCTCAAACACGCCTAATGTAGAGATAAAGATGTTGTTTATCATAACCATTAATTAAAAAAGAATTTTAAGGTAGAATTGATCTTTGTTTATTGCAACAGCTCAGTATCTTACCTGCTCGCGCGAGTAGCAAATTAGCCTCGCTGTCAACACAGTCGTCGCTGATCTTGCAGTAAACCAAGTGACTGACGATATCTTTTGTACAATTGCCGATTGCAATGCATTCAACATTCGCAGGATTAGTTGTACTGGGGCCACAGGGGCCACCAACCAAGTTTGAATATGTACAAGACGCCATAAGATTGACTTGTACCACATAACTTTAGACCATGTAGACTGGCCAGGAATTTCTTTTCGGGCGCGTCACGCGTCACGCACTTCCGGAATGACATATTCCTTCCCTCGTGGTGACAGATTAATACAACAAAATCACTTTGATACGACCTGCCTGCTGCAAGTTCCAGGCACAAACTCTTTAAGAGCGGATGTGTCTTCGTCTAGCATTCATGAAGTTAGGGTAAGTTAATATCTCTCCTGCTTTTAAGGTTTCGACTGATACGAATAGAATTATAGTAAGAGTATAGTTTGACAATATTTGAACTGCAAGTGTATCTGTGCATTTATGGTTTATCCCAAACATCTGTTTCAAAGGCATCCTGTTTGAGCTGACAGAAATGCAGATTTATAGTCGGTAGCCGTTAGAACTCTGAAAAAGGTTCAAATGTCGAAGAAACTATATTTCCCAACAGAGAATTTTTTCGAAGAGTAGGAACTTGTTTGTTTCACGAGCTCTCGTGGTGTCAAAATACCCTTCAGATTTTGGTCTCCCGACGGGGCGCGTATGGAATGCCGCCAGAAATTTTTTAACACAAGAAACAGCAAACGATGTGCTTTAAAACAGTGTTTGTTTCATGTTGAAATGCCATGTACCAATTGGGTTTTTTCGATGGTGAAGTTAGGTCAAATTTGCCATTTTTGCAAAGAGCCGAAACCGCGTTTCTTCTCGCGGCCGCCACAGTCACATTTAAACAGCTTATCTAAAGTTAATTACTGAATTATAAAGCACAAGTCTTTGTATGTTTTGTGACGTGATTTCATTCAGAGATATTATCCCGTTTTTATGTACGAGCGCGAAGAAAATGCTCAATTTTTACTAATTTCATACTCGAAAGAGCGCCGATTTACCGTTTTTCAAACTTTGCCCGATTCCTGAAAAAATAAAAAGCCGTCACAAGTTTTAATGTGATTTTTGAAATAAGTGTACTATAGAGATTATTTGGGCAAAATATGAAGAAATTCAAAAATTCACGACTGTCAACCGATTCTCGAAAATTACAGACATTGTCTCTTAAGAACACTCTATGGTATTTTAGAGGCAAGAGTTTTTGTTGAACTAGCTTGTACTACTATGCTGTCACACGACAGTTCTTGGTGGGATGACGCTTAGGATACTTATGCATGCAATCTACCCAATTTGCAGGAGCAGAGCGCTACTTGCACAAGGAGAAGCAGAAAGAGGTCAATGGAAGACAGAGCGCGAAATTTTCGTCAGTACTACCTCCCAAAGTATTTGGAAGAAAAGGTCAGGGGAACTTAACTTTTGACTTTCTTTATTTTTTGCACTTTTTACAACATTTACATCCTAGCTATATGACGTTGACAGAAAATATAGTACAATAAAATTGGGCCAGGGAACAACTGCAAAATGTACGTGCGCAGTATGATAAAATAATAGAGGACTGTCCTTATATATATATATTCTCGCCGTGGGGTAATCTTCTATGCGACGTGATTTGATTTTTTGGGAATATAAACTCCGCCCACTTCATACAACTGTTGTACACGCAGGAACACAAGGAAGCCTTCTCGCTTTAAGAAAATGACATATTACTTTTTTTCTTTTTAGACCGTCATTGGAGATCCAGGTGATGAGGAGTTGGCGGAGAGCAACAATGAACCCCTTACCTGCATGGGAATTACCAACAATCAGGGCTCCACTGATAACGTGGTGATCATTGAAGATGATTCCTCTAGGCCAGCGGTTGCGGACGTTATACCCCCCAGGAATGATTTAAGTGTCGAAACGGAAGTAAGCCACAGCTTAGAATCACAGCGCAGGTAAGGTCCTACCTAGGGCTTGATTGTAAATGGATTTAATTAATCAAAGGCTCCTGTGAGCCAACTAATTCATGCTGTAAGAGTATTATTAATAGCCTGTACAACAGGCGTTATTGGACCGGGGAGCTCAGGTTGAATTTCCGGCGCGCGCGCGATGCGCGAGACACGCGAGGAGAGGGGAAGAAAGTAGTTATGGTTATTGTTTTTCTTTTCCCTTCCCTCGCGTGTCTCGCGCTTCACGCACTACCCCAAAACCCATCTGAGTGCTGCCTGTTGTGCAGGCTATATTATTCAGAGTTGAACAGTAGCGGTTACTGCTAGTTATCTGATATCTTAGTACAACCGAACCATTGACAGCATATAACCTTATCAGAATGTCATAAATTAGGTTACGGTAATGAAATAACCCTGAATGTTTTTTTTTTTTTGTTTTGGTTTCATTGCAGGGTTGTAAAGATAAGAAGAGTTCAAGTTATGGCGGATATGATTAGTCTCTTTAAAGATGAAACTGTAATGGTACCCCACTCAACGTGGTCATGATAATGCTTTTGGGAAAGAAGAGGACGGCGTGGATAACAATGGTGTTTTCCTTGACGCTCTTTCCTCATTTTGGACCGCCTTCTATGAATCTTGTACAAATGGGGAAGAGGAGAGAGCTCCCGTCATAAGACACGACTTCCAAGTTTCAGAGTGGGAGTCAATAGGAAGAATAATTGTCAAAGGTTACAAGCAAGTGAAATTTTTCCCTGTCAGATTAAACAGAGCCTTTATGATAGCCAGTCTCTTCGGCGAAAGCGCCATAACCAATGAACTGTTGATAGACTCATTCCTGGCCTATCTCAGTAAAGATGAAAGAGAGTTGGTCAAGCTCTCTCTGAATAAGGGATTGGATAAGGAACACGAGGAGGAATGGCTGGAACTGTTGGATCGGTTTGGGTGCAAGACCATTCCCAATGCGGAGCAAGTCGGAGATATCGTCTTGGAGATAGCCCATAAGGAGTTGGTCCAAACGCCAAGATACATCATCGACAGCTGGAGCACACCGTTACTTGTGCTTCAGCAAGAATTTCAGTCACCAGATCTGCTTCAGCAGTTGTTTGAAAGAGGAAAACCGACCACTAAGAAGGTGATAGCACTTTTAGATGCAAATGCTGAAACCAATGCTCAAAGGGAGACCATGTCCTACCTGAAGCAATATGTACGTGGACTGGAGAGTGAGAAATTAACGAAGTTCCTCCGATTTTGCACCGGTTCCAATATGATGTGCGTGGAGAAGATCACCATCTCATTCAACACTTTGGAGGGTGCTGTTAGACGACCTGTGGCACACACTTGCGGAGCAGTGCTGGATCTCCCTACTACATATCCATCCTTTCCTTTGTTCCGCGAAGAGTGGAACAGTGTCCTGTCGTCTGAGTATTGGGACATAGATTTCCTTTAGAACAGTAAACTGCACCGCCTGTTTCTTTAATAGTGTGCACACTGACTAATACCACTCGTTGTGTTATTTTAAAGTAATTATTCTTGTACGTTTTGTTATAACATTCAGAAGAAGCGAACAATGCTCTAAATGTTTCAAAAGGTTTCGTTGTTGAGATAAATTTCACCACCTATAGAGCACATATTGTATCAGTTTTACCTCGATATTTCCCATTTAAATGCCGCGAATTCGAAGGTTCTGAAAACTGAAGACAACTAGCAGTCATTTCATCCACGACCGAGCTTTTTAGTGTCACGGGTCTATTCTTGTGATTTAGCGTCCCGAACTGCTTTTCATTTCTGATTTCAGAGAATTTGTGCTTTGCAAAACAGTTTGTGGCGTCAAATTAGGAATAGACCATGTCTCTCACAACTCAGGCTTAGTCAAATGAGTGCAAGTTTTTCCTAACCTTAAATAACTTGTGGGATATATAAAAAGCAAAATTGGTAAACATAAGTTTGCAAAAGGTGAAGGGATTAGTCTCAACAACGAAAAAACATTTAAGTTTAGGTGCACTTTCATAGTTGATGTTTGCTTGCAGTTTGAATCAGTTACTTTGGGTAATGGTTATAATCCCCTTTTACTGTTTTGTCAGTGACAAGACTCAGTTCACGATAACAAGGAATGACTGCGTGAACTATTTGTTCCTATTCTGCCGGAAATGTCACATGGATTGTAGTACATGTAGGTTTGAATTCCGCGTGTATACTCTTTTCCTTACACAAAGTTAAGGATTTCTCATAATAAACAGAGTTAAAAGTTTTTCCATGACACTTAACGTCTTCTCTCAAATCAGATAATTAACCATTGAAAAACTGCTGAATCACTCTCCTTCTGAGATATATCTGGACCTCGATTTTCCGCTATTTTCCCCGGTTATCCTCCGTCTTTTAGCGAGAGTCTACTTAACCAAGTATTTTCAATATGGTAAACAAGATCCACAAAAAGGTCACGTGCTTCTTGAGCATTTGTAGGAATTTGTAAATGTTGCTCTTGCATTATTATGTCCACTAATTCTCTACACTCGTCTGAGCAATGAGTTGGGCTTGTTCTGTCACAGCATACATCTTCAATCATGTCAATATCATCAAGATCGACCTCTGTCATGTAATCCCTTGTATCTGTCCATGATGGCACGAAATAGAGTATATCTGGTCGGCCAGAAGGAGATTCTACATTGTGGGAAGGTCTAATATTGTGCAGGTTCCATTGTTTTGCTACTGTGTGAAGCTCCTGTTGTATTAGGGGCATAAAACAAAATCTCAAGCAATCAACGTGAATTGGGTCATGGTCGCAGAACACACCTTCATCTCTCATGTCCTTAAAAAAATCGATCCACCAGCTAGCGTTACTTTTCTTCAGAAATGACCACCAAGCCTCTATTCTCTGATTGCTTACCGACCTTCCGTAAAGGAAACTTTTTTCTCCAGAGAATGCATCTTCAGTTCCTGACCGCAGAAATCGTTGTATACCTGCCACAGATATATTTTCTGTTCCCGCATCGGCTCGCACTATCCTCGGAACTCCACCTATTTGGCGAACACAGTCAGTAAAATAATTGGCAATTATTTTTGGATTGTTGTTTGTGCAACCAACTTCTAACCAAAGAATCCGTCTGCTATAACCATCTATGCCTCCATGTATACAAAACCCAAACGGTTTAAGTTTATCATAGCCGTCTATGTGCCAAATATAGTTAGGTCCTTTTGCACGGTATTCTCTTCTCCTCAATCTCTTTGACGATCGTGCTTGTACTCCAACAGGGTCCAATTCTTTGATTATTTCTCGAACGATCTCCTTTTGGACAACGAGACCGTAGTCGTTCCTCAATCGCTGGTGCATTTGACGGTATCCAATTCGATTTCGACTTCCCTCAAGTTCAGTTTCTATGGCATTAATAACTTGTTCGATATCACTGTGGTCTTTCCTTCTACGTAGACCCTCACGTCTCAAAATTCGTCTGAGCTGACGCAAGCTCAGTTGAATTCCATGAAAAGAGAGCAGAAAAGCCAATATCTCGGAGTACTGAAGACCAAGGCTAAAGTAGTGTTTAATGAGGTCGGTCCTCTCCACAACTCCGATCAACCTGTTACCAATGTAAGAGGGTAATACAGCGCTGGATACTTGACATACGACAAAAAGTATCAACAGTTCGATAGCAGACCTTAAATGGACCGCCATCTTGGCAACAACGCCGTAAACAACTGAGTGAAAAAAAAGTTTGTCAGTTTTTGGCGTGACTTATTATCGCGCGATAATTTGAATTTATCGCGCGATAATTTGGATTTATCGCGCGATAATTTGGATTTATCGCGCGATAATTTTCAATTTATCGCGCGATAACTTTGATTTATCGCGCGATATTTTTGATTTATCGCGCGATAATTTGGATTTATCGCGCAATAATTTGGATTTATCGCGCGATAATTTTCAATTTATCGCGCGATAACTTGGATTTATCGCGCGATATTTTTGATTTATTGCGCGATAATTTGGATTTATCGCGCGATATTTTCGTTTTATCGCGCGATAATTCTCAATTTATCGCGCGATAATTTGGATTTATCGCGCGATATTTTCGTTTTATCGCGCGATAATTTGGATTTATCGCGCGATAATTCTCAATTTATCGCGCGATAAACTGTGTTTTTATCGCGCGATATAAAAATGTAAGTAGCGTGTCCTCTATGGGCCACCGTAAAATTTAAGGAGTTCAAAGCAAAAACACTATTTTGTACGAGGTTTTTAAAACCATGTAGACCCAAGTGCGTACTTGTCAAAATGATGGTCACGCTAAGCCCCTACCGACAGCTACTCAAACTTTTATAAACTTGCATTGGAACGAAAACTTGGGCTAAACTTGACTAAAGGGGATAAAACGTGGATAAATTGCGGTGAACATGGGTAAACGGAGTTAAACGTGTATAAGCTGGCGTAACATCATTAAGCGGGGTAAAACGTGGATAAAAAAGCGTAAACATGGGTAAAACGAGTAAGAACGTGGATAAACTGGGGTCAACATACTAGGTAAACAAATGAAAACTTGAATATTGAATAAACTGGGGTAAACAAAGAACGGGAAGAAACATGGATAACTGGGGAAAAACATGGGTATCTGAAATGGTGTAAAACACGTTGACCAGGATAAAAGTGGATAAACTGGGGTAACACATGGATGAACGGGGTGAAATGCGGATAAACTATGGTGGACATGGGCAAACGGGGAAAGGGTGGATAAACTGGTGTTAAGACGGAAAACGGAGTAAAGCATGGCTAGACGGGGTAAAACGTGGATAAAATGGTATAAACATGGTTGAACGGGGTAAACGTGGAAAAACTGGCGTGGCAGAAGTTTTTTTTTTTTTTTCAAACAAATACTGTTAATTTTCGGCGGCTGTTGCAGTTGCTGCTTTTGATACTCACGGCAGAAAAGTCTATTAACCTTGAGGACTTAGATTTTGACTTTGTCCTTCAACATTTTAAATTATGTTTATTTGTGAACGAAGGCGATGAAGAAACTAACTCGTAATCTTATCGGAGATGAGTCAGTAGTCAGTGTTTGAAAATTTCACCGTAGTACACAGTTAAGAAGACGAAAATCGACTGGCAGAAATTCCAGATGTTTTGCCTAAGAGGAAATGAGTAATTCCTTCGACAAATATAATAACAAACATACCTGCACCTGGTTATCTTGACAAGCTTCTTTGTCATTTGCAGTGTTTTTCCAAAGACCAACGAAAGAAAGATAGAAGCGACTCCGAGCAAGACACAATGTCCAGTTTTCAAAAGACTCCAGGGTCACACTGGCGAGTGAATACTTACAGTGCTCTTAGTTTTAACCGAATATACTTTGTTTGAACGAGAACGAAGCTGATGTAGAAACTGAATCGTAGCCTTTCCGTGGAAGAAAATATGGTCCATGTTTGAAAATTTTAACGCGCAGATCACGCTCGAAGACGAGAATGAACTGGCAGAAATTCGAGAGGTTCTTCCACAATGACAACAAACTTACCTTGAAAAGCTTCTTTGCCTTTTGCACTGTCTTTTTTTTTTTCAAAAAGACCAACAGAGGAAAGATGGAAACGACTTCGAGAAAGACACAGTGCCCGGTTTCCAAAATACCCCAGCGTTATACATTAAAGAGCTAGAACTTACAGCGCTGTTAGTTCTGACCAAATAAACTTTTTCAACACGGCGGATTTGTTTCCACTTTCTCGGAAACCCTTTGTTGTGTGCTATTGTTTTCGTGAGCCAATAAAAACTTTCCTTCTGGACACCTGTCAAATGATTGTCAAATCGCGCGTCCTGCACTTGTTTCCCGTCTCCCAAACTGGAAGAAGCCATATAATAAACATCTTATTAGCCTCGTTTTTTCGGTCCGTACTGTAAATTAAGGATCCTCGTTTTTTCCATCGATTTTCGATTTTCCATCGAAAAAAAACTCGGCTCGTAATTTACAGTACGGACCGAAAACTCGGCTAATAAGAGGTATCTATTCTTTTTTGGGTATCCCATCATCAAATTGTTGGCAAAGAGAATTAATGTGTGAATTCAAATTTCAACCCTAATCCTGGGTTATCTTAACCCAGATTCGGACAACCCGGCCTTGTTTTCGTGTTTACCGTTCCCATCACCCCCTTCTCGCGCTCTCTTGTCTCCAGTTCTCGCCGTTTCTCCCCACTGAGCCTTGGGGAAGCCCGTGGAGGAGGTAGTAATCCTTGAACAATTAAGGAAAATACTTACCTAGCTGAGTTTCTGGAGCTGATGTTGGTGTCACCGGAGCTTTTGAAGTTGTTGCATCTGTTGAAAAATATTTGACACTGTTGTTCAAACCGTTACATGATAATATTACAAACAACAATATATTTTAGTTCTTTTTAGTTGTTAAATTATTGTTTTACGAAATGTTGTTGTGCATGTGTCTGTTGAAAAATATTTGAAACTGTTGTTCAAACCGTTACATGATTTGTTTTACGATGTTCCCATCATCTCCCTCTCGCCCTCACTGGTCTCTAGCTCTCGCGTGCCGTTTCTCGCTGCTCCTCACTGACCCTTGGGAAAGCCCGTGGAAAAGGTAGTAATCCTTAAACAAGGAAAATACCTACCTAGCTGAGTTTCTGGAGTCACTGGTGGTGTCACCGGAGCTTTTGATGTTGTTGCATCTGTTGAAAAATATTTGACACTGTTGTTCAAACCGTTACATGATAATATTACAAACAACAATATATTTTAGTTGCTTTTAGCTGTTAAATTATTGTTTTACGAAATGTTGTTGTACATGTGTCTGTTGAAAAATATTTGAAACTGTTGTTCAAACCGTTACATGATTTCTTTTCCGATGTTCCCATCATCTTCCTCTCGCGCTCACTTGTCTCCGGCTCTCGAGTGCTGTTTCTCGCTGCTCCCCACGGGAAAGCCCGTGGAAAAGGTAGTAATCCTTAAACAAGGAAAATACCTACCTAGCTGAGTTTCTGAAGTCACTGGTGGTGTCACTGGAGCTTTGGATGTTGTTGCATCTGTTGAAAAATATTTGACACTGTTGTTCAAACCGTTACATGATAATATTACAAACAACAATATATTTTAGTTGTTTTTAACTGTTAAATTATTTTTTTACGATGGGTCAACCATATGTCCAAAAGCGGCGCACTGCTTTTAAAACTTCTTTTAATCGGTCATTGCCGAGTTACCCCTAGCCTCTGTTTTAAAAAGTGCATGAGCGAGAAAGCTTGATAACGATTTTGATCGTCTTGTATGAAAATGAAAAACTCATTTGCATAGGAAAGGTTTTACGACTGGCTTTAAGCATGCATGACTGTGTGCAGCTCCTTTAATGTGCTATCAGTCGCATGTTTCAGTTCATTATTAGGTTTTTTTTCGGTTTTAAACAGCTTTCTTAACTTTTTTTTTATAATCTAACCTCATGATAATAGTAATGATGATGATGATGATGATGATGACAATGAAAAATGATAGTGATATTGATAAAAATAGTGATAACCATAACCATTATAACAAAAAATAGAAATAACAATGGCAATGATAATAATCAGAGAAACGATTTCAGCTAAAACTAGCAACGAGTCAGGCAGTCTGTTTGGTTCTTGTTGCTGGCGACGTCGATGCTTTTAAGGGAGAAGATGTGAAGAGTATAAGGTAAAGTCAACTAAAATTTTAATGCTTGCATAACTTGCTTTCACATTGTGTTTCGTCGTTAGTAAAACCAACTTTGCAATTGCACGAATATGATCCAGGAATATTTTCACAAATCGACGTATCCGTCCCGCAGTTGTGTAATCCGTCCTGAGCACATTCGTTGATGTCTACACAAGGGATGAGAGAGGAAATAAAAGCAATAAATATATATATTAAACTTTTAGCAACTGAGGACCACTTCAAATACACTCTTTTCTAAGCATTCCAATATATTCAATCCTAAGGATTAATCAAAGAACTTGAAAAAGAAAATTTGTTGCTGTGATAGAAACATCATCATCATCATCATCATCATCATCATCATCATCATCATCATTATTTTTCTCATCATTCTGATAATTAGGATCGAATAAGCAAAAAAGTTCCTGGTAAAAGACGCAAGAAAGTAACGGGGATTTCGATTGTGAAGCGCATGCGGCACTTACATACACCTTACACGACAACAACAATAACAACAACTTTGTTACACATTAAACAGACATTAAACAAGTTAAAATGAACCAGGAATTTTAGCTTAAGCTAATCGAGGCGGGAGGTGAAGAGGACAAGAAAGAAAATATAAGGAACAACAGTAGAAAAGGCGAACTTAATAAAAGTAGTCATACCCGTGCAATCTTCTCCTTCAAAACCATCGCGGCAAAGACAACGGTAGCCCTTATCCGTGAAGCCCACCTGACACAGGAAGTTCTCTCCTGGGCAAGGATTACTGTGGCAGAAATTCTGTTGGAGAGTATAATTTGATTCTATATACGAGATTAAAGCGTCCTGGTGCTATGTATCATAAACCCCTTATAAACCAAGACCTGACCTACTCACCTTTGTATTAGCACTAGCCTGCGTAGCAAGGGCTGGTATTGTTAGGGCGAACAGGAGAAATTTTAAGAACACGCGTGCGCACAGGAGGAATGGGGTGTTTTTTCCTGCCTTTGTTAAGACGATTCCTTATTACTACTTAAATAAATGTACTGAGGAGACAAATGTTCCATGATTTGCTTAAAGGTTTGTTTCTTTTGAGGTACTGTTGTAATGAGATTGAACCAACTTCTGTTTGCAACAGCTTTCATCCATTCAAAATGAATTCGCGTTGCACTACTAACAACACTCTCTTGAAATTTGATTTCCTCTTGATTGATGACAAAAAATAATGCAAACATATTTAAACTTGGTCATTTTCATTTCACATTAAAAGGAGCAAAAATTATCATAGTCTTTATAAGTAATAATAATAATAATAATAATAATAATAATAATAATGATAATAATAATAATAATGACTAGTTATAGCTATCACTAAGTGCCAACGAGCAAAAATTTTACCTATACGCGCGCGCTGTTGAATTTGTGTAGAAATGTCATGAAATACAGTAACTGATGAAAAATAGTTTGAACTTAATTCGATTACATTAGCGAAAATTACCTTGAAAATAGTGCCAACTTAAAGCAAGGGGAACACATGCACTAACCCACGGCAGGGCCATTCTCGTCCAGAGCCACTTGGCTTAATTTGTAACCGACCAGTGGCTCTGGACGCAACGGAAAATACGAATTATTTCATTGGCTGAAGGCAAGTGAATGCGCAAAGCAAATTAAAAATATGATCTACTGCGCATAACATTTTACTTCGTGCCCTCTCGACCTGCAAACATAAAATCAGTGTCTGCGTTTCGTTGATCGCGACAATCCTGTTCTGTTTATTTGCAATAGCAGTGAAGAAGAGAATTGCAGGTAAAGTTTGAGAAGTTTCTACGAAGACAAAGAGCCTTGACATAGAAAGTATTGCCTTCGTTGTGTTATGCGCTAATCTTTGCCCCTGTCTCGATCGTCACATCTCCTGGGAAACTGAAAGGAGGAGTAATGGTTAGTTAGCTCTTGCTGTTGCTCCTTGCTCGTTAAAAATGAAGCGATTAATACTGTACTTATAAGGCGTGATTAATTAGCCTGGTCAGTTTTTCTAATTCCTCTGGATATTCGTCGGTGCTACAGTCAGTGTACAGTAGGAAAGAAAATCAAGCTCCGGCCGACTACATTACAGAAATGATATGCAGGTTAAGTTTATTGCAGTGTGCGTTTAACTTATTGTATTTTCTGCTGAAAGAACATCTCCTTTGCTATCCTAAGGTGAAGATAATATTTTGTTATATGCCTTTATTTCATTAGACCACTGATGGCAGTGCTCAAAGCCAGAACTGAATGGCTGTGAATCATTTTGGGCTGCATGCAAAAGGCAATTTTTTAGTTGTGTAAAGATGATAGAGCAAGTACTCCTTCTAATCTACATTTTCTTACACTTAATTAATACTTAGATCATGCTTAGATAATTCGGAGGCCTTCTAATTTTTATTTTCACAGTAAGAATTGGGCTGTGAAAGGAAAGGCTATGTGTGGCCGACTTGTTACAAATATTTTGCAAGAAGATATTCTCATCCTAACAGTCCTTGCTTGGCTTCCAGTCGTGTGGCATTTAGACAAAGATAAACAAGGGGCTCTGGGGTTATTTATAACTGATGAACAGTTAACAAAGAAGCAGCTTTTGCACAATTTTTCTTGATAAATAATTATGTTATCTGATCACTATACATAGGGTAGCACAATGTTGCCAACCTTTTTGGTTTAAGAATTCTAAAATACAAGAAAACTTAACTGTTCATAATTAGGCATACATTATGTGAAAAATGGTCTAGATTTTTTTGACGATGTTAGGGACAACTGAGGTGTTAATAAATAAAATGATAAATGGAAAACAGCCTAGAGTAGTCTATTTTGCATCATACTAGGGTAAGTGTTTGTTGATGATAACAACTGGATTTTGCGCTATGTCACCCTTGATAGTTATAGCTTGATCAACATTAATATCATAGTTTACTCACCAATCCTAACCACACCTGCTCTCCACCCCTCCTTAAGCTTGCACACAGCATTAGCTTACTGAAGCATAGGGCATCTTAGTTCACTTGGTTATTGACAAATAATGATGAGCCAAATTAAAACTTGCTTCCACTGATCAATGATTCAGTTCTGGTAAAACCTTTTTCCTAGTTGGAGGCCTCATGTTATAACACAAAATAATGAATTTTAAGGGAACTGAAAAATTATACATTATCAAAACCTGTGAGCAGATATTGTACTTTTACTCTATAAAGCACCACATTCAGTTTCAATACAACTGCAGAGGGTGGGGATTGGGGGTGGGGCACTATCCCCCAAAAATCAGTTCAGATTCACCCCGCAGTATGCTTCTTGCCTTGCCAAATTTTGACAAAACTATGTGATTTTCACTATCCTATTTCAGGCCTGATCCAAAGTTCTATCCCCAATTTCAAACCTTGCAGGTCTTGCACTCTAGTCTCAAAACATGATGAGAGCAGCTACCCAAGAAAATACTTTTGGGTTGTGTGTTACTCAAAGTGTACTTCTTAACAGGATGATCTCTTAAAGCATACAGTCTATATACAGTGAATATATCAGTCTACATTTCACTGTTCCAGATAAGAAAGTACAGCTATATAGCTTATGATAACCTGTTCTAGGCATTTAGATAGTGAGAAGTAGAGCATTAAAAAGAGCAGGTCTTTTTAATTTTATTCTCTTTGCACCTTCCCCAATACATGAATGTCTGGCACAGGCTACCATAAACTACTGCTTTTAAGCCCCCCAGTTATAGGTCCATTTACCAGTGAACAAGAAAAAATGTCCCCCTGATTGTAAGCCCTCCACTTAGAGAAAAAAACTCTTAAAACCCCTTACAAAGATGTGTAACCCATGAGCTCATAAGTGGTACTTAAACAGGTCTCTCTCTGGAAGCATTTGCATAATTACCATCACTTCCTACTAAGCTAGTGTCCTGGGAAACACTTTTTATTAATAACCGGTACTCAAAAGTACACATAACTGTTAATACCCCTACAACAGAGGTGAGAAGAGCCCACCTATACTGTGAAAGTTACAAAACCATGAATACCACAAATATTAAGGAATGCTATTGCATTGTTGAAGAAAAAGCTAATAAGGGGTGAGAAAACAAAACCTCAAACAGCAATGGTAATTCCTTTGTGCTTTTGAGGTTTGGTAATGCATGTGTGCTGGACATTTTGGTGATTGGTTACTACAAAATCAACGTTTTTCAGTTAATAATGATTTTCTGAGTCTGACAGCAAAATTATTGAAAACTCTCTCTTTGAGGTACTGATGATGATTTTTAATTAGGACATGATGCCTGAAATCTTTAGGAGGATAAACCCTTTTAGCAGAACACTGAATGGCCCCCATAAACACCAAAAAAGACCCAGAAGTTTTATGATTAGGGTTAGGAAACTGGGGTTCAAGTTTCAGTTAGGGTTGATATACAGAGAGAACTGAACTGGAATTTGATTCACAGAGTACTGTATAAAGTTGCCACGCATTGAAGCCCATGGAGGTGTCTTAGACTGTCACTTCTACCGGACAAACCTTGTAATATATGTTTTTTTATCCTGGGTCGGTAAAATGATTAATATTGATTTGTTTCGACGTAAATCCTTCGGTTGTCTAACACGTGTTGTACACAAAAGCTCATGGGCAAAATTTAATAAAACCACGACATGCGACACCACAAAAGGAAATAAACATACGCAAAACACAACCAGCTCGAGTGAAATGAAATATATATTTCACCCTCCTAACACAACACATGAATGGTTTCGTTACAAAAAGCGTATTGAAGTAAGATAGCAGTTGCAGGACATGGAACAAACAAGATACCTTTTTAGATTGACTTTTTCCCGCATTATATCGATCTTCGCGATATTGCTTTCCCAGTGTTTGGTCGCCAAACGGATTGAAAAGAAACCTCACATAACTCAGACGATAGTCTGCCGATTAATTGTCTCACTTCTGCAAACCAACAGTGTGTTCAGCCGGTTTCTGTTACTGTCTTCTTCTTTTAACTCCAATTATCAGTGAATCCAAAGTGAAGTGGGGCATTTTCAAAACATCCCAAAGAAGCCACTCTCGAGAGAGAGCTCACGAAGTAAAATTTTTCCCCCAGTGTAGCGGTGAGAGACAAAAATCCGTTGTGAGCATGAGCAATGATATTTGTAATTTCTGCACATGCGCGACCGGATGTCAGAAATTTTCTGACATCCGGCAACGGCTGCTTCCAGACTCCAGAGCCCCTCGTTTCCCGACCACGTGACCAAGAAACGACGGGCTCTGGGGACGAGAATGCGGCAGGGCCAGTACCTCACGCATGCGCACAGCGTGCGAAACCCCGCGTCTCAAAAACCCCTTACAGCCGAGGTGGGAGCAAAGCAGTCTATCAAGCGCCAGCTCTACACAACACATGTCGGAGCTTTTGGCTGGGAACCGCACAGCAGTTCTACCACGACATGGGCGGGGAAGGTGGATCACGAGTTAAAATACTAAGAACCTTTCCTGCCAAGGCAAGTCCTTTAGGTGCCAGCTCCACACAACACATGTGGGAGCTGTTGGCTGGGAATCGCACGGTAGTTCTCCACGACATGCGCGGGGAAGGCGGATCATGGGTTTGGTGTATGTGTGCCCCTTACTTTAATTTGTCTTTTGAAAATAGTGAACTAAACTGTTCACTGCATAAAGAATTTGAAATCCCGACTTTACAAAGAACATTTTTCGAGATATTGAAGGTCGTTTTTTGTCCCAAGTTGCTCACATGTCAGTTTTGAGTAAAATTTAGTGGTCGTTTATGCAAACTTAAAATCCTCTAAAAATCATATTTAAGTCCGCAAATAATTAACGTACAGGTCTCTTTTGGTCTCTTTTTAAAGCAAGGAAAAATTATGGTGCGCCAATGAAGCCTTCTGAATTATTTTGCTTCAAAGACACAAAAAATGTCCAGGCGTTATTTTTTTTCTTGGCGGCAAGCAATGAAAAATTCCAGATGCAAATGCAAATAAGGCGCGATAAACACGGGATTCACAATTGGGACTCACAAGCATGTACACGGCTTCTGGATTCTCTGTTCTGTATCATGTGTTTGCTCGAAAACAATGCATTCTCGGTTCTGAATTACGTCATAAGACTTGCCTTACATTAGTTTATGTTACATCGATTCGAGATGTTTTCTGCCCCTGGAACAATCGCTCACTGCTCTATTACGGTGCCGCGAGGCTGCTCATTGGCAATAATAATAATAATAATAATAATAATAATAATAATAATAATAATAATAATAATAAATGTCTATATGTCTCTATTTCGAAAATTCTTTACCCCTTGATTTTAGTAAACAAATTTATTGCAAAAGAAAAAGGTTCTGATACCTCAACTGCGTAGTGAATGTGCCCTTTCCTTTCCTCCAAACCAGATTGCGATGAACTTTCATCCGTAAAGTTTTTTAACTCGCACATGCGCCCTCCGTGTTCGTCAACAGGACCCACATTGATGGACACGCAGTTTGGTTCCATGAAGCACTTGACACGGCAACTTCCTTCATTGGCTACTTTCTCAGTTTTCATCACGTGACCCGGAAGTATTTTCCCGTCTACTAGTTCCTTAAACATCAAGATGCGATTGTATCCTGTCGCATACACTGAAATAAAAACAGGGGGACTAAGGCTTTAATATTAAGTAAATTTTGTGCTGTCGCCCTCAGGGGGATGGGGGGGGGGAAGAGATTAAAAAAGCTGAAAACGTCGTACTTACCGGATGAATAGGTAACCCATTTTAAAAAGTTTCCTGTTCGCCTTTTGCGTTTCTTCCAAAATACACCTTGTTTGTCCCCCCCCCCCTCCCACAAAGTTTTTCATAACCTTTGTTTTTTATTTCTACAGAGTTTTTTCAGTTGTCCCAGGAGAAATTGAGACAGTTATGCAAAATTTGGGGGAGAGGGTGCAAACAAGATAGATTATGAAGTGCAAATAGCGAATAAGTCTGAGGTTAGCGAACTTGAACTATCTTTGTCAATTAGGTGTTAGTGGTACTCCAACTTGCGTTTGAATGGTCCGACATCAGTCATATCTCGTCTTGCCTCCCACAGATAGAAATTTTAAAGACCATATGTGAGCTTCAGGACTCCCTAAACTCGCCAGTTAACATGAAAAGTACAGTAAAACCTGTATTTAATCGAACTCGAAAACTTGCACCTTCTTCGGATAGAGCAATTATATTCGCTATCAACAATTAAGGGAATCAGTTTTGGGAACGCAGCCATAGGTGTAATAGATACTGTACTAGAAAACGTATCCCCGAGGACTTGAATAGCACATCTACAAAGATGCATTTTGTTTACGAAATTCGTTTTATTTCATGATAACCTAAGCGACGTTTTTAATTGTAAGATCAGAATATTGGCGGAGGTGCTTAAGATGTTTTAGTTTTTCATTTCTATGACATGATATGCCTATACTTAAAAATAAGCTTGTGAAAAAGGCACCTACGTGTTTCAATCTATCTACGATATATAAATAGCTTATTAAGTCAATTTATAGTGTAAATTTACAAGAATTCTATTATTCCTATCTCGATTTTTCTAGCTAAAATTAGTTCAATCTTCAAATGAACCACAAAAAATGTCACTTACCAGCGTAAACCAATGTACAAATTCCGAATGTAATCCACATGAGAAAAATGATCGTCCTGGTAGCAGAGGCCGTCATGGTTTATTTTTTTTTCAGTTTTACTTGTTCCGAGGTACGACCCCCATGTTGCTATGGACTGACCATGCAAACCGCAAACGACTCATTTAAGTTTTTCAATGTGATAACAGTTAAACAAATTTTCTTTAGAATGTAGTAAATTATTCATAAGTAGTAGGAACTCTTAGAGTTTACTATCTCGTGAGATCTTATTGGCTTTTCATCAGCTCTAAAAAATTCATTTATTAACTTCCTATCAACTGTGTATTCAAATGCCTTCCTTCTCGTTCTGGGGGTCCGCTATACAAAAAAATTAAGCTCCGAAAAATAAAGCTTAAAAAAACAAAAGATAACGCTTGAAAAAAATAAAAAAGTAATACTTTTAGTTGTCAACTTTTCTTGTTAACTTTCAGAGGTAAATCCTAAGCTTCTTTAAAAAAAAAAAAAAACAGGCTAAGCAGCCCGACATTTTTTTTTTTTTGGTTTTTATAATTATCTTTTTTCTTTTTTTTTTTTTGTATTTATTTCTCAAAGAAAGGTATGTTATTAATATCTAAAATAAGACAAAAAAAAATAATACTAAAAATGTATATTTCTTTAAAACAGGCTAAGCGAGCCGTTATTTTCTTCGATGTGCTTTTAGTACATGACATTTGTCCATGATTCTTTGTTTAATTTGTTCTCTAAAGCCGGTATGCCCTGCCATGCCTCTTGGTGGCATAAATTTAGACTCCTATTATTTGTTCTTTCCGAGGCGACTTGAGTAAACGTACGTATACGTACCTAAATCCTAAATAGAACAAAATTCTACATGATACTATGTCGTCATCTTGGTTTTCTAAGAGAAGATTTTTTTAAGTAAGCAAACATTTTCAGTTAGAGGTTTCGGCTTGGAAAACGAGTGGCGCTGTCTATTGCTCGTCGAGTCTGTTAATTTCCAGTGCCTGGATTTGGGCAAAACTTTCCTGATGTAGTGTACTAAAAAATAAAGACAATTAAAAGTTTTTCCCCTAATTTCAAAATGTTTGTTTAGTATTAAGTTATCTACAGACGCTCTTCTCTAGTTTGCAATCCCTCTGTGTACTAGACCAACAAAAGAATTCGCAGTTAGCGAGTAATGCCTTTTGGTCCGAGCGGTCTGAAGAATTTTGCAGCAACGACCTGCTATACAGTGTACGTAATTAACCTGGCCATCGATCAGGACTGGAGTTTGCTATTAAAGGAGAAAATATCATCTTGGTCTTTAGCCAGTAGTTATATACCCGGACAGACAAAGTGAGCTGTCTTAATTATCGAGATGGTGAAGTTCTTTCTTGTTTATTTTCCAGTCCAAGTATACAACTCATTGATTTCTTGTTGTGTAATGAGTATCAAGGATTTTCGTATATTCTTCAGTAGAATCGTGAAAATTTAGTGTTGCGGCAGCTTTCGACAATATATATATACTTTTTTATCAGTGTGAATTAGCTTGTATTTGTTATCAAACTCAAAAAATGATTTTCCGTTTTATGCAAATAATATCAAATGAATAATAAATAATAAGACTTCCACTACTTTTTTTAGTTTTAAAAAAGATGTTTTGCTCGTGGCCTTAAATAAAATTAAATATTTGGGGGTTTGTCGGGCGATGAGAAACAAACAAGTTCATCAGCAAAGAACTTCCCATTTATGACAATTTGTGATAGTTCGCATATATAGGAAAGTTGGCGCGTGTAACACAAGGATTGTATATCAACTTTGTTGATTAAAACTTAATTAATACAGGGTTGCTTTTCTTGGCTGTAGCGCTTCTTAGAGAGAAAAAAATATCGCTTTTTGCTTGTTTTGAGGACTTCTTCAGAGTTAGAGTTACTCTTTTTTGGTGTAATGTCTGCGAAATATTCATACAGTTCTTTGGTGAAATTGTGTTTCAACGGTTTGGCTGTGTTGACACCTGCTATTTTGTTTAGAACGTCTCCGAAGAAACGGAAAACTAATTAATAGAAATATATGGGCTGGGATCTCTGTGGCCCAAGAGCATATACTAAAACAAATATCTTTTTGACACTGTCAGCGAAACAAATTGGTACAACTGTCATCTCAAAAGTCTCCAGAGAAAATTCACCTGCTGCTGACAAGAAGATTACCTACTTTGCTGCGTTTGTCAAAACAGACACAATAGACAATACTCATGACATTTTACACCGGGAACGTTTTAATAATTCAGTTTTGGGTGCCCAAACATCACGTTCTGGTTTAGTAAAATAACCAAATTGTCACGATAAAAGCTATGAGAATCCGATCGAAAAACCCATGAAACACACAATTCTACCTATTTGAGTTACGCGTGAATACCATGTTAATCAGGCCAAGTTTGTGTTGATCAATCGAAGAAGTTACTTCGAACATTGCGCCTACTTTCAGAGACACTCACTGTGGCCTCGCGTGCGATGTTTGTGACCGCCTTTTAGGGACCCGTTATTATTTCTCGCCTGGGGGGGTTAGGAGGGATCACTTGATTTTTAGCAGAACAAAACGGGGGATCAGTGGAATCCCATGGTAATCAGACCAGATTGTGTTGATCAAGTGGAGAAGTTACCTCGAACATTGCGCCTGTTTTCGGGGACTTTAACTGTGGCCTCGTGTACGATGTTTGTGGCCGCCTTTTATAGGGACCAGTCATTGTTTATCGCCTGGGGGTGGCGGGCGGGGGATTTTAGGGGGGGTCACCTGACTTTTAGGAGAACAAAGTAATAATAACAATAATAATAATAATAATAATAATAATAATAATAATAATAATAATAGTAATAATAATAATAATGTGGCTCTTCACCTGTTAAAAACTACAATATATATAAAAAAGAAAAACTATAATATACTACAAAAATAAAATTAAATTGAAATCTGCAATATAAAAAACAAGCAAAAATATCGGACTATAAAAGGATATTGTATAAAAAAATAAAAATGTTATAAAAATTAATACAACCCTATATACAATTTACAAACTATTTACAAATGTTATTTAGTAGATAGGCATTAACTTCCCTACAATATACTTTGAAGTCGCTACGGTTTCTAATATTTGCCGGAGAGACATTAAATAACTTGGCAGCAGAGTCTTGAAAAGTGCCCCTCTCCATTGGTATAGTTAATCTTGTTGCTGCTCCTGACCGCAATGGTGGTATGTAAGACGGCCAGCTGGGGGAGTACAAAGCCTGGTGAACGAGTTTGAGAACGTGGAAATCTCTTCGCTGTCTTACTGGTAACCACCCTGTCTTAACAATATCGTTAATGTCATTTACATACCTATTCAGGACAAAACTCGCAGCTATTAGCTGGACACGTTGTAAAAGTTTTAGTTGAAATTCCGGCAAAGGGTAATAGACAGTGTCACAATAGTCAAGTTTTGATAGCACCAGTGACTCCACTAAGTGCTTTCTGAGTCTATAACCAGCAAAGTTCTTAAGTTTTCTTATTATTTGTCTTGTTCCATAACAGCTCTTTCACGTTGCTTTCACGTGCTCATCCCAATTAAGATGCTGGTGGAAATGGACACTAAGAAGCTTACTTACATTTACATATTCTAATGTACTATCTGAGATTGTAATAGCTGGTCGGTTTTTATCTAAACTATGTATATGTGACATCTGGCTTGTGGATAGCAACATCGTCTTTGTCTTCTTTGAGTTAAGTGCGAGATGGGAGTCGTTAGACAAGGAGCTCACAGTGTTTAGTGTGGAGTTTAGTTCTTGCGCACATGTTTGTAGTTCAGGAGCTCGACAGCTGAGAACATGGGGGCGGGCAAAATTCATCAAAGGTTATTAGGGGGATCACTTTAGTGAAGTAACATTCAAAAGGAGGATCGGCTAAATCCTACCTCGTTATCGTGCTGTGAGATCTCATGAGATCGCAGCGCATGCGCAACTCAGTGCAAAGCTTACACCATCTTGGTCGAAGCACGTTTTTGCTCTAAGGACAGAAACTCTGCAAATTTTTTCACCATGCAGGAATGCAGTCCATCTTTAACCCCTACTTCAGCGGTTAGGGGTAAGGAAAAACCCTCTAAGGAGGAACAGGGCACGAATGAGGTGCGAAAATCGGCTGGAACTTCAGCTTCACAAAAAGGCGGGAAAAAGCCCCCTGCACCGAAGGACAACACCAGCGAAGGCTTTACACGCGGCAGCCCTTGGCTCCGCTCTTGCTGAAGCCCTCAAGAGTTCAGGGATTCAATGAACGCCGGTTTCACTGGCCTGGTGGCCTTGATTGCCTCGCATTCTTTCGACGAAGTACCGGACGATGGCAATGATGACGGTGATTCGAACCAAAATCGATTTCCCCTGGATTTCCGTCATACATTTACTGTAATTTTACCCTTGGTAACTCGAGCCCTCGATAACTCGAAACTCCCGCTAATTCGAAGTAATTTTTGTTTCCCTTCAGATCATTTCTATATAATATTATCCTCGATAACTCGAACCATGTTTTGAGCGCTTAAAAAGTCGGGAAAAAAGAGTGTAAAGCCTCCGAAACATTGAATGTTTGAATTTCCCATCGACGTGTTGTACGCATATAGTTTACTAGTTGATCGATAGTGGAGGCTGATGTTGTTTGCCACAAATCTAACGTGAAATAGCTTTACTTCTCAAAAAGTAAAATGCGTGCTCTATTTAGGCAACGTTTTGTTACTTTACGTTCTGATTTATGATCTAACAGTATCTTTCAATTTTCACTCAACATTTTTACTATTAAATGTGATTAGAATACTCACTGTGCAGTAAAAACTGTTTTTTTTCTTACTCCCAGCTATTTTCTTCGAGCTCCCGATAACCCGAACTCCCCATAAGTCGAACCTTTTGCGATTTCCCTTCAAGGTTCGAGTTATCGGGAGTCGACTGTACTTTACTGGTTCAGGGGAACCCAACGAGGAGATAGTTCAAAACCACTTAAACACTAGCATTGTTAAACGTATTGTTAATCGTCTTCCGAACAGATATTTTCCGAAAATTGTCGCTGTGCGCCCTTGCTGGTTTTAGGTAGATTAGGTATGTGAGACGCCAAACTTGAATACCATAATTTAAAGGGGTAAATTGGGGAATGGTAAAATATCAACATCAGTATAGTACCTTAATTTTGAAAATACACTTACAGTTTTCGATAGTTTTAAGCAAAGGTCATTAACATGATTCCTCCAAGTCAATTACCGTATTTCCTCGAATAATAGCCGTCCCTTGATTAATCGCCTCCCCTTCTTTCGAAATACTGAGGGCTAGTCTATTAGATTTCATCCCTGACTCAGCCACTGCATGGAGCTCTTGACTTAGGATAATTTCAAGATCATTAAGGTTTTTACTCGAACAGTCAGCATCAAATAAGTGGAAAATAAGAAATTTGAAGTGTTAGGTAAGTCATTAATATAGGCAAAAACGGCAGGGGTCCAAGAACGGATCCCTGACGTACTCCACAAGAAATAGAGAGATAGAGAGAGAATAGATGCTTTGCATAATTCCGATTTCCGGTTTGAATGAAAACGAAGCTTAAGATTTATAGTGTTTCAAGATGGCGGAAGGCATGCAAGAAGAAACAAAAGCAAGGAAAAGAGTGCTCGTTTTTCGGTTGCTCAAATAAAATCTACGATGCGACAGGGAAAAAAATCACACTTTAGATTTTTTACATCTCCAAAGGCTGAAAAGCTTCGTCGAATTCGGGAAAACGGTGTGGCGAAAAAGTAGGAGAAAGACTGTTTCCGTTTAACCAAGGCAACTGTGGTTTGTAACGTCCACTTCCGAACAGATAAAATCTTGCGTGTTGCAGGGGGGAGCCGGTGAACTTTAAGGAAAGGAGCAGTCCCACCAAAATGGAATGGACGACCCAAGGAAGACGACAAAAAAATAAAAGTTCCAGGACAACGAGAAACGTCACTAAACAAGTCACCGCCAAAAAACTTGAACCAAGATCACTCAGTCAAACAGTTGTATGTCGACGAAGTCAGAGGTAGCACAGTTTGGAAATGCGAACGTCGATTCACTCCGTATCTCGGCGTGTAAAGCTCTATGTAAACTCAAAAACCAGCTAGTTCAAAACGTTAAACTTCTTACTAGTAACAAGGACAAAAGTCCAATTTTTCCTGTGATTAATATGACCGATGATGAAAATGTAAGCATTATACTCGTTTCCCCAAATGTGCAGTGTTTATTGCAGTCTTTGATTTGTTAGAACCTGGTATGAATGGTGAGAATGTCAAGCTTGTGTCAGTTCCCAATGCTTACACAGGTCGTGGACGTAGACGACGGCTCAGTTAACAACGATGAGGCTGTGGAGAGGCTTTTCCACTTGACGTCTAGAGTGGCCGTTTGGAATTGACTAAAGTACAGGCAGCCGAATATTTGTCAGTTGGGTCACTTCGTTTACCTTTGTCTGTCAGCAATTCCAATATGGCCAGCAAGGGAACAAGTCGGTCAAACTATGCCCCAAACCTTTAAAGACAGTTACCCTTAGATACATGTTATCATACACTGCACTGGGTTCTACTGTGAAGCTCCCTCATCGCTAGAACTAAAAGGGAATATGTGTATTAAGACTATAAGGGTACGGAGACCTATAAGACCCTTGTAGGAATTACTCCTCAATAGAACTGTTCCTTTTGTTTGCCACCTTTATTATAGGAGTTTATCTGACCGAGAGATAGTGGAAAGAAGTAGTCTTCTCAACCCAAACATGTTTGATGATGGTGATGAAATAATGGCAGATAAAGGATTTGACATAAGAGATCTTCCTGAAAAATTAACTTGCCAATTTTTCTTGGATCCAGGGGTCAATTTGAAGCTAATAAAAATAGAAAAAAGCCAACAGAATACACGTGGAACGTTTTATAAATAAGGTAAAAAAAAGTTTTGTCTTTTAAACAGAACACTTCCACTGTCTCTGCACTAGTTGATCTATTAATCAATTGTGGACAGTTGCAGCTCTATTGACTTTATTTCACTACCCAATCATATCTGCACGAATCACTAGTGACCTGGGCACCATACTTTAGTGGGGGAGTCAGACTCAGACGTTTTACAATCGTACCACTTGTATTTTTCTTTAGTCGTTACCAAATATGTCATTTTTGCTAACAATATCGATGTTTTTTTTAATGTAATTATATTAAGAAAAATATATGTATGGTTAAAGTTACAACAGTGAAAGTTATAATTCATGGAAGTATCATTCTTGAAATGTGTTTCAAGCTTAAGTTCTTTCAGATGTTCTGCTCTGGCATAGAACAAATTGCATGCAACTGCCTTGGATTCTGGCTTTGTTTTTTTACTGTGGTGTCAATAAATGAAGATGTAGAGACATACTGCTGCCGCTTTTGTGGCACCGTCCAACCACATGGTTTTGAAGTACAGGCTAGAAACTAAGGGATGTACTTCGATTATTCTACAGAAAATTTGGCAATGACCTTTATTTTTCTTCAAAGCAGTCAACTAGGCAAGTTTAGAGCACTGCAGCTTTAGCGCTATTGGTGTCTTAGAACGTGATTTTACTCAGTAGTTTCGCATTTTGTTTTGTTAGAGTGGATAAAATGATGAGAGACAGGGTTTCAGACGAGGATCATGAACAAAGGCCGAACGAAAAGGAAACTCGGTTAAAGTGGAGAGAGCAGAAGATGAAAAAGACTTATTGGACTGCAAAAGGAAAGTAAAAGGACTGGTTGCTCCAGACAATCCAACGCGCAACTTGAATGAAAAAAAAAAGGGTTCTATGCAAATAATGAAAGAGTTTTGGGACGAAACTGATCACGCTGGATTGAATGTGACAAGTTAAAATCTCAGGGATCAAGCAGAAAGATTGAAAAAAAAATTGAGAACGATTCATAAAAAAAAAAAAATCGAAAATTTGTGCAAAATCAAGAGAGCAATGGAACAGATAATTTTGGGAGAAATGGTGAGTTTCAAGAACTTTATTTGCAGATTGAGTCACCCAAATCGCAGATCCTAGAGGAACCTCCTTGTACCGCAATTAACACCGAAAAAAGAAAAATTGTACAATTAAGAATCGCTAATAGTATTCCATAAAGTGATGGCTACCCCAGGGGACTTTAGAAATCGAAATATGCACACCAGAACAAAGAAAAGACCTCCAAAGAGCGACATCGAAAGCGTCAACAAAGTGGTTAGCGAAGTGATGGTTTCTCACAATAATCCCAACAACCCAAGCGAAAATCCGTTTGGTTTCTTATGGTTGGAAGAAAAAAGGGAACGCTCGCAATGTAAGGGCAAAAATTGAAAATGACATGCAGAAAGTATGAGGTATAGGCCGGCGAAAATTAGGAAGAACATATCAATCGCCAAGGCTGAGATGAAAAGGTTAAAGACACAATAAATTGACAAAGAAAGGAAAGAAAAATCGAGCAAAGCTATTAGCAGTTTGCAAACGGCTATCCGCCGCGGAGCTTGTAAATGAGAGTCAAAAGTCAAAATTGAGAAAACGGAAACAGGAACCAAAACGTTGGAGGAAAAATGAGGAATCAAGAAAGCTAAACAGGAACTTCCAGCTGGATCCCGGAGGTACGGCCAGGAAATGCTTCAAAAAGGTGAAAGCGAACAAACAATGTCTTAGACGGTTAAGGAAGCGAGTAAGTTCTGAAAGCTGTTCTGGCATGGGAACAGGAAAGAAGTGGAGACCCTTCTGCACCGTGGCTGGGAGAAGTGAGAGATGCAATCAAGGAGAGTGTTCCAGTACCACGAAAAGATGAATTTACACTTGAATCTACGTCGACTAGGAAAGTTATAAGAATTGGAGTGATCCTGGGCCTGACAAAATTGCTAATTTTTGGTGGAAAAGGGCAGATACCTTACACGAGAACGTGTCCAAGAGTATGCAAGCAATCGCAAACAAACCCCAACACATTCCTAAGTGGTTTACAGGCGGCAAAACATCATTAATTCCAAAGCCAGGTCAATATCCTTATTGATCTAATGGTGTGTCAAGACAGTTAGAGAGGGAAGTTTGAAGAGAAGACAGTCCAGACTGGGTGTCACTCCAAGATGCTGAAACGTATGCCTCAGAGCCACAGTCAACTCTGAATTTACAGCATCCTAATCCAAGGGCTACTACAGGGCATGATTAGGAGGAAAAACGACATGCTGAAGGACCTGGAACATATTTCACCAATTCCTCAAGTGCCTTACAGCAAGGAGCCCAAAAGTGTGACCGCTTTTGATTTATTCCCACTCTTCCGTAAAGATTCAATCCAATCAGAAGCCAGCTGGAAACTTTCGTCGAGTTCTGATTGGTTAATGTCTGCATGGAAGAATGTGAATAAATCAAAAGCGGTCACACTTTTGGGCTCCTTGCTGTAAGGCATTGGAGGCACTTGTGAAATAAGTTCCAGGTCCTTCAGCATCTCCTTTTTCCTCCTATTTTGTAATCATCCTCTGTAGTAACATCATTACTTTGTAGTCATCATTATGAATCAGACTAGGCGTAAAAATGCAATTTCTTGATAAAAAACAAAGAGTGTATAGTATAAGTCTTTATTATATAAACACCGATGAAATACCAGGTGAGCTTTCGCGCGAAAACGTGATGTCTTAACATGTGAAAATAACATGTTATCTTCACATGCGAAAATATCACCGTTGCTAAGGCTACCTAATAAATCGCCTTTCAAACCAAAAACTATTATTTATTATTAGTATTTCATTGGTGTTTATATAATAGATGGAACATTACTTGGCCGCTTGGAGATACGAAATATCTTTTCTCGAGTTGAAAAAAATATTTCACTCGGTCGCTGCGCTCACTCGTGAAATATTTTTCAACACTCGAAGAGAAATTTCATATTTCTGCGCCCATGTAATATGCTCTATATCTACTCCACTGAAGCACACATCCCGTAAGTGAACACTAAGTCATCATTTCAATTGCATTTTAACGCTCCCTTACGGTACGGTAAAACAGGAAACTGAAACGTGCAACTTGTTTTGCAACATTGCTGAAAAACGAGTTGAAGAGTAACTTTGCACGTTTTTACCACCCACGAGTCAAGTCTGTCTTGCAACAAATAAGGTTGTTGGAGGTTGTTGTTGCAGAACGTAGAGAGCAGTTCTACCTTTTACAACAAAATCTGTACATATTGCGCGTTTTCCAGGCCCAAAGATAACTTCAACCTCGTTCCAAGGGTTCTATATTTTCCTCCGAAGATTGAGAACCCTGGAAAGGAGCTTTAACTGAGGCAAACCTTTTTGGAACTATGTGACGTAAATCTCGAGTATGAAGTGACTCCCGCGTGATTTTGTCCAATCAGAAGTCAATATTGACGCAACTTTCAACAACCTGATTTTTTTGCAAGACAGGTTTGAACGCGGGTAGTAAAACGCACAACAAAGCTTTTAAACTCGTTTCGCAGCAATGCTGCCGCCAAGTAACACGTTTTTTGTTCCCCGTTTAACGGTAGCTTTAGGAGGACATCTCTCTTACGCAGATATGTGTTCTGGTCCCAAAGATGTCAGCTCACAGGTTAAACTATACAGTGGAAACCGGATAATAGGGACCTTAAGCAACTACGACGACGACGGCAGTGCAAACATCACTAAAACAATAAATATGCGTCCTTTTAAACTTTATCGCGTCTATTTGGAACCGCTCAATTCGTCAAATGTAGCCGACTTTTCCTGGACCTGAATTCTTAAGGGCTTTATCCATGTTCAAATAGAGAAAGGAAAATTTGTCGTCGTATGTCCACGTCCTACATAAAACGTCGCATTGGGAGGTTTCATGCCGTGGTCGTGCAGTGGACGTCCAACAAATGTACTAAAAAGCGTGATGCAGAGCTATTGTTTTGTTCATACACCCAATTGTTTTTTTGTTTTTTTGTTTTTTTTTGCGTTGTCGTTGTTGTCGTCGTCGTCGTCATCATCGTCGTCGTAATTGATTAAGGTCCCTAATACGGACACGACGGGGACATACATGCCATGGTTAAAACCCATTATTGTCCAGTTATTTGAACAGGGTAAAATGACTACAATTAGTTCATGATTGTGACTGTCAAGGAAATATACAGCGTGTAGTTAACCGGTGTCCGTAAAGTGGGGTCGAGGAAGAGTTTGTGCCTCGGGGCAGAAAAAAGGTGTTCGTTTTCCTCATTAACACGTGTCCAATCTAGGCGGGTTAATTTCAAAGAAACATATGAGCTTTTCGTCGAGACAAACGATGCTGTCAGTTATATGCGAGTGTCCGTAGAATTAGGTTCCACTGCATTTTCACAGTTAAACAGCTCCAATCGAGCATTAGCAATCTAGCAACATCCTTGCAATCCTATAGATGTTCACATCATGTTCAGGAGAAAGTGACCCAAACCATACCCTGTCTGGCGACATATAACAATGTATTCTTTCCACATATTTTCCTTAAGACGGAAGACCAAAAGTTATAGTTTTAAGTAATAAAGACTTGAAATATTCTAAATCATATAACGATTAGGGAGCAAAACCTAATATTAAACTTCAAAAACATTTTAAGAAAATGAAGCCACAGCCGTGATTTCTCGACATTCTTCCACTGCTGTGTTCCTGTCTTCCTTTTGTCTATTCTTTACATGGCCAATACAGTCACTTAAGCAAAAGGCTGCACATCCCTTTGTCCTTGAATACAATGGACCCCTGCTGGGCCCTATGATTTGAAAAGTCAGACGAAACAAAGACAAAACTCAGTTCCCCTGTTTTCGGCCCGTAAAAGGGTATCACTCCGATAAACCATATCGGTATGTGCGGGGCCAAAGGATGTACTTGTTAACCCCTCTTAGGCTGAAACTAAGTGCCAATTTTCAAACTTTTAGGTTTGAAAGGGGCAAGTTTCTCTGCATATTGAAACCAGGATCTAGATTTGTGTAAGAATTTTGCTACATAATAATCACTCGGAAACATCAGGTCCGGTCTTAAATAGGGTAGCCAACGCCACAGACGGAACTAAACTTCTGGTTAAGTCGGTGCTGTGAAACGGCGCTGGAATCCTCAGTTGTTTTGGGCCCCAGCATATGTATCAGGATTTAAGTACAAGCTATGATTGACCTGTCAAAAAATGCCACTGTCAATTTGCCAATCAGGCTGAAGGGAAATTCGCTTTTTCGTTGAGACAATTCGTTGTGTCCGTTGGGGGCTGAGAACAAGGACAGAAGAATAATTATGTCCCTGTCAAACCAAGTGCTTATCAGTATATGTCGATATATGGTATGAGTAATTAAATGGCTATCTTAGTTATATAATACAGTCCTATCCTTCTACAGTCAAACACTTATTTTAGTAGTCATTCGCTAAGAGTAGGTATACTGAACGTGTCCAAATTACAGTGGTAAAGTTAATGGGACACTTGCACGATGAAAACTACTAGAATCTATCAGTTGGTTTCTTTCTTGTGCAGACTAGGGCAATTGTCTGTTAAACCTCAGCGGGATTGGCTAATTTAGATGAAAAAGCAGAAACGAAATGAATTCTTGTACAGTCTAGCCTCCACTAACGGCCACCTCTCCACAACAGCCACCTCCCCATAACAACGGCTACTTTTTTGGCGGATTGTCCATACATTGATTCTTGTTTAAGCTCCTATAAAACGGCCACTTTCTTCTGCCCCCGAGGTGGCCGTTGTGGGGAGGCTCAAAAGCAGTTGTAATCAAATACCGTCACCGCCAAAAATGGTCTTTTTGCCCCTACACTACAATAGAGAGGAGAAGTCGTTACGTCACCTTCCCATGGAACCCAAATTTTGGATGATAACAAACTGATAAAGTCACTTAAAAGTCTATTGACACTATTTCAAATTAACTTCACCGACCTTATTCAATTTCATTTATTTTGGCAAATCTTGGTGAGATTTTCTTTGGGACCCTATCCATCGTAATTAAAGTTTAGAAAAATGAAAGCGAAAATTTTTGTGCTGTGTGTTCACCTACTCCATAAAGCGGGCTTTGAAATTAGAAAGTTTCATGTCGTAGTGCTGCAACGATTGCAAAGGAATGTACAAAATAGCGTGATGCTTGTGTAAAGTTGTTGTTCGTTAATATAAAGATGTTATTTTTTGCTGTTCTCCTAGCCGTCGCCGTCGTCGTTGTTTTTGTTGCAATTCAGAAATACTGCCGCCATGGTAACCTGACGTCACTCTTCTCCTCTCTATTTCCTGTCTTTTATCGGTTTTTTAGCATTACCGCTTCAAGTTTTTAAGTTTTTATCAATCATGTTATCAACAACAATTTTCGTCTGTGCGACACCAAAGTGATTATGCTGTGCCATAACACTTGAATTCTCCCAGAGTGTGGTAGCCTTCCTCGTTACCTTCACCAGTATCTCCAAACCTGAGCTGTATAACCGGAAGTTTGGTCTTGTCAGTCAGGAGACCGCTGTCTTCACGCCGTACACCGTCATTCGCATCACAGTTACAGCCATAATTGGAGACTGCACATGAGTCGGTCATCCCGCATGCGCATTTATGACTGATATTTGCCCCGCCCCAGTAAGTCATCATAGTAGAGTCACGTGATACCCACTAATTTACTATACTCCACCGGTACATCACTGCATTTAAACACTCGTACTTGATGAACTGCTCGCAATGAGACGAGACTGTGGTAAGACTGGCCAGTTGAGACAGATTCGCCCCAGTGTAGTGAATGACACGTGAGTAGCTGCCTGCATCTTCAAATCCATGCACAAAAATTCTGCTCTCACTGTCGTGACTAATGACTGTAACGCCAACTCCATTATTGTCTGCCATGTCACAGTACACTGAGAATGGCTCCAGATCTCCCTCGCCATCTGGATCAATATCGTAATTTCCACTTGTTGCTGTAGAGTAGGCTTTCTTTAAATGACTGCATGACGCAACTGTAGAAAGAAGGTATTCCATTTAGCATAAGTTTGTCGTGAATGTTCAAATTGGTGGCGTTTTATTTATTCATATAACTTAAATAGGCGTGTGCACGAAGTTCAACGACTAACATCGACAAATTTCCGAGATTTCCTGACTGTATAAAATATGGACGGCTAACTTAAACTTTAAAGTTTAAAGTTCTTTTAATTGAAAGCAACTCTCCTAAACTTCCTTTATTCCTCAATGCCCCTGTCAAATGGTATCTAACTAGCCTTTGAAACAGCTGAGATAAACTCAGTTACATTTTAAAAGATGTATAGCATAGGAAAAATCTGTCTCCATGAATTCATTCATGAATAGGTGTCCCCTATAGTGTTTTCACTCACGTGGCCAGCATCTATACAAAATTATTGGAACAAAAGAAAGCGTTTGTATAAGAAAAGCGTTCAACTTCCAGACGATTGGTTTGAGACACCAACATGGCCGCCGTTTCATTGTTTTGGGACACCAATATGGCCGCCGAGACGTCGTATGAAAACACTCTGTGGCCTGAAATATATACAAAAAGAAAACATTGGGTTCAGATTGCAAAGCTTAAACACTGCGCTTACGCATACAACAGTATCAAGCACGCGGGGGGGGAGGAGCGGGAGAGGTTACTCTAGATTTTAAGTGACGGGGAAACTCGGAAGATATTTTTAGGTTTGAAATTTTCGATTCCTGAATTTTGGGGGTAGGAAAATTTTGCAAATATTTTCTTGGGTGGTTT
>CALNXI010002940.1:21823-29323 GCA_942486025.1 Porites evermanni
TGAAATGTAAACTGCTTTCCAGCTTTGTACTTTATTACTTCTAAAGCTATGGCAGCAATAAAATGTGGAAACCAACGCTTTTAATATAAAGAAGGGCTGGGTAAGTAACTTGTTCTGTTTTTTAGCCTTTCTAAAATTGTTGTTTGCAGATCAATAGCGGGTTTTGTTCATGGCTAGTGGTCCGGATGCCTTCTTCTATGGGTTTACCGGTATAATAAACCATAGGTTTTTGACCAACCAGATCACGCGTACTATCTCAGTTATTTTATAAATCGTATTAAGAAAGTGTCATACTCAATAATCGTCCAAATAATCTCACGTCTTCTTGCCTTTTTTCTTTAATAATAAGGACGGTTAATTCAGATTTAACCTTTCTTTTAGTTTTAAGCTTCAACAAACTGAAAGCATACCATGAGTTGCCCCGGATAGGCAAGTCGAAATTTTAACTCTACTGGCTACTTAAACTGTCCCCATCTCCCCGAGTTGTTTTGCCTCCGCAGTACGAGTTTACAGTTCGCATAAAAATGGTTAAATGAGAGTTTTCAGAGGGCAGCTCGTCCTTAATTACTCGGGGCAGAGTAGCCTTGGGTATCCTTGACCACATAAATGGGCCCTACAGTGCTTTATAAAGCCCCATCATCGAGGCTCACATTTGGGTTATAGATATGTATATTTTCCAAACGGATTTAATTTGACAACTTCGGCGCCATTTGCCCCAATTATTGGTAGGATGTGCTAACCACGACAAATTAGATTAACTTTCTTATAAGTCATGTTACAACTCCGCTGAGATAAGCAACGAATGTAACGGGGGTACTGACTACCCGAAAGTAAAAAGGCCAGGCAGCCATTTATACATGTTTGTTTCACGTAGAAACAAAAGAAAAGAATGAACAGGTTTCCAATAATTAGCAGAATTATAAGTTAAATAGTAGGCTTAGAATGGCACTCGATTATCATTATGATAATTTTGATAAACAAACTAGGTGAATTTTGCTTGTTAGAAAAAACAAAAATAATGCTTTACCTACCAACAGAAGTAACTCCAAATTATAGTTCGGCAGTTAGTGGAGTTTAATTGATCGCGAATGGACGGTATATAAATGTTCTGCCGTGTTATTTGCGTTCGAGCCCAAAACGTCATCTGCAGCAGACAGAGATGATTATCACTCACCTGCGTATATAAGCTTTCCTCTTACGGAAATGATTTTTGTGCGGTGGAGTATAAACTAGATTTTGTCAAGGTGGCCATTCTGTGCGCTTACGAGGCTCACTTCCTTTAAAAGGGCTCCGACTGAAAAAGACAAAATAGTATTGCCATTGCTTCTTTGCAAAAGAAAGAAAACTTACTAGTGGGAACTCTTGAATCACGGAGTTTTTTAACCCTATAACTTCCGGGAGGGTAAAGGCCTGTAATTGGCGGATTCGTCTTTATCCCATTACGGCTCTTGTCTTTGTACAGTGAGAACTAAATTGTCTCTTTTCATCGGCGAGTTGCTCAATATACAGACACTGTAACTACGTCACTAGTGATAATTGGCTATTTTTGGAATTCGTCTTTACACAAACAGGGGTACCTCGCTGCTCATCATAAGCGCAATTTGGAGGTCTTCTTTATACAGAACCCGTGAGGTGTACTCCCTTATATGGCCTATTCGGGGATGTGCCCCTGGACAGGGTATGGTTTTTGTCCTCTCTCTCCTAATCAGGGTATATAATTAATCGCGCGGTCTGTCCTGAACAGGGCATATAATTTCGTGAGAGTCTGGGTATTGTCTGCACGATTAAATTGATTTGCTTGATGATTTTTTTTCTTTTTTCTTTTCCTTTTTTAAGGCAATAACTATAACGTGAATTTTTTCCATTGCAATTGCCAATAAATGGCCTCAAAACAAGACGGCGTGCATTTTGTCCTTTGTCCTAAACACGGTTGTAACGTATTTTAGTACTTTAATTTTTTGTCCTAAACAGGGTCAGGGTTTCAAATCGGCGAAAAGAAATCTCTATACAAAAAAAAATTTCTACATATTGGAAAGTTGGCGTATATTGTTTTTTGTTTGTTTGTTTATTTGTTTTTTGTTTTTTTTTGGTCGTCCTGTAAAGCAAAACAGTCACATAATATCTGAATCTCTGATCACCGATAAATAAACTATAATATAAACTGCACGTATGGTAAACTTTCTGATTCAAGCTCTAACGTACGCGTTTGTCTGTGATTTATCAATCACTATCAGTATAATGCAATAGAAAATAAAAATGAAATGAAATCAACACTAACGGAAGAGTTTAAAGCAAAAGGAATCCAGTCTCTTTTATTTTTTGGCAATGCTAATTGACAAGACTGAATACAAGCTTTCAGCAGGCCCTATATCGAACGATGAAGCTTAGAGCAAACTTAGGTTGTTTTACGACTGCTTCTGTATAACCCTTAATGTCCTCTAAACTTTCGTGTACTAGATAAAACGATGTCTATCCAAAGGATTGAATCCTCAGTTATTGTTTTTTCTTTCTGGCTTTTCACACTGGTGTGGTTTTTTCTCTCAAGATGAAACGGTGAACAGACATGACTTAGTACGTTTTCTTTCTACCTCTACAATAAATAAAAACGGGAATATGATATATATATATATAACGCAGATCATTGTTGTTCTTACATTCTAAGAGGGATAAATTTAAATACAAAATACCTTAAAGAAGATCCTAAGTATTTTTCTCCCCGTAAGTAACGGAAATAAAATGTTAAAAAGCTTGCAGCTGATTTCGTTATAGCTTTAACCGCTGATCACAGTTTTTCGACGATCAATAATAAAAATCCCAACTTCGATTCGTGCCCTGTACGAAACTCTCGAAGCTGATTGTCTGAATTAAGAGTCGGTGTTAATGGCCTAACGCACGATTTTTGATCATTTCCTTAATATAATCTAATCCTTAATATGAAGAGTACGCGACGTATTGTTTTAAAGTCAGTACAGATGTAGCTCCCTACTAAACACTCAAATTGATGTGGGAAATATAAATGAAATGTTACTGTTTGGCATTATTATTAATAATGTCACACTTGCTGAGAATATAGGATGCCAATTTGGTTGAAAAAAACTGAAAAGAAACTGCATGGAAGTATACATTAAGATGTACTTGGCAGCTCGAGGGGTAAATTTCATCTTTCTCTTTTGAATGGTTTGCTAATCAACAGAAAAAATTTGAAATAAATCATGATAAGGAGATTATATTATACATATTCATTTTATTTTTATTTTTCATTTTTTTAAGACGAAATAGCCACCTTATAGTATCTAATAGTGCTAAAAGACGTCAAGTTAGAAGTAAGGAATAACAAAGAAATAAAAATATTATATGCTCATATTTTTTTTTAAGTTAAAAATGGCAAAAGAGAAGAAAACAGGTGTAAGCGTAAGAGTAAACATCGTTTATGCATTTCTTCAATTTTTCCGAATGTAGCGTCATCAATAACAAGGAACATGATGGCAATTAGCACGCCTAAAACAGGGGCAATTGGGACGTAAAATTTTGTTTATGCACCACGCGACACTATAAGATAATTTAACAATTTGTGGTCTTCCTTAGCTATTTCAAGACGGATCTTGCAGTTATTGTCAGAACCAAAATTGAGTAGTGTTTATTTACTTATTACTTGGAACGTAGTCAATTGACAGATGGTAACGAGTGATCATCTTTTTCTTTTCGATTTTTCCGCATTAACTTTAAAAAGATCTTCCACTGTTAATAAAGCGTCGAAGACTATATAAATAATCGAAAACGAATATTGAAAGAGTCCCTCGCCCCCTCCCCTCTACACTTTCGTACTGCTTAATCGCTAGGACTAAATTCACAAGGCCCAATAGGAAGATATGCCAACCAAAAGAGTGCAGGGAGACTGAGCTCTGTAACCTGTGGTTAAGNTTGAGTAGTGTTTATTTACTTATTACTTGGAACGTAGTCAATTGACAGATGGTAACGAGTGATCATCTTTTTCTTTTCGATTTTTCCGCATTAACTTTAAAAAGATCTTCCACTGTTAATAAAGCGTCGAAGACTATATAAATAATCGAAAACGAATATTGAAAGAGTCCCTCGCCCCCTCCCCTCTACACTTTCGTACTGCTTAATCGCTAGGACTAAATTCACAAGGCCCAATAGGAAGATATGCCAACCAAAAGAGTGCAGGGAGACTGAGCTCTGTAACCTGTGGTTAAGCTTGCGCTTGCTTTCGGGTTTATTGATATCCGTTATAATCTTTTTTTCACCAATGCCAGAAACTCTAGTTTCTTCGCTCACTGCAGTACGTGAATGAAGTTTTTGCATGAAGTCCTCGGACAGAAATTTTCAACAACCAGGAAACAATCTTACGCAAGCTGCAGTGACAGCGATTCAAAAATAGCCTAAAACCCGTCAAAGTGGTTATAACGGGCACAACACAAAATATTCTATGACGAAATCCAAAAGATCGAAGATACCTAATTTAAGACGTCATCAGAGATATATAATCCTGTAATTTGCTCAACTTCACAGGAATAAGATTCAGACCATTTCTGTGGAATAAGAACTTAATTAGTGACATTAAACTTTACTTTTACAAATCCAAAGAGGCAATGTGAAAAGTAAGCAAAAAGGTTATCAAAAGTCACTTAGGAATTCTTTTTCCACACACCTCTTTATTCAAATGTGTTTAAAAGTTAAAGGATTCGCATTTCCTTGTGCATATAGGAGACATCAATGTTTACAATTAAAAACATTGTTTTTGCTATTCAAATGTGTAACGAGTGAAACAAAACAATCTTTTGTTTCAAGAACCAATGAATGCGCTTCTGGTTGGACATTGATATCTTGAATAGGTGACGTCAGCATGAGTATCGCAATTCTGTCTGTTCATCGCTCTACCATAATATATAGATTTAGCCAGGGCTAAAAGCGAACTTCAAATTAATAAATTTATAATTTAAATCAAAAAATAAACTTTTAATCCACAAATCATTTAACTTAAGGGCACATTCATGTGACTTTTGAGGGAAAGACTAAGTTATTTTAGAGTGAAACATCTTACATCGAATTGATAACCTTATATGTACACCCAAAAAATAGCAAACATCTTCGATCACATTCAAGATCACAGTAGATTAGGCCTCGAAAACAAATTCTTGGAAAACAAATCACGCCGAATTTTTTTGCGTTCGACAGGTTTACTTTACAAATTCTTGCCAACAAATCTGGGGGTGTTTAAACCAACCTTTTATAATTTTTATACATCACATTTGAGGTGAAACAGTACTATTTATCATACAGACCTCGGACAGAATGCAGTATTTCACAATTTTTCAAGACAAATTGCACTCAGTCAATATTCAGGACGATCAATCGTAAAGCGAAACCGTTCAAAAATTTCCAAAATCACCCATATGGCTAGCCGGTTCTCGTTTCTATAGTGCGAGCTGTCAGTGTGGTCGAGTGTTTGAATGAACTTTAATAGCGTTACACTTCAACATAATAGCGAATTTATTATTTTTTTTTTTGTTATTTAATGGTTTCAGTTATAACGATGTGTAATCTTATAAAGCGTTTGATACGCGCGACATTTTTGAGTACTCCTGCAAGCGATGTTCATGAACGATGAAAACAAACGGCACAGACAAGCGATTAAAATTGCAAGAGAGACTACTAACAATCAAAAAAAGAAATATAATTCGGTGAAACATTTACAGAGATAACAATTTTCATTCATGAAGACAAGTATTAAAGTGTCTCTAAAAATCCTGAGTCTCGGCGTGAAGCTTTATAAGCCGGCTTCCCGGCGCGGGTGTTTACTGTTTTCCAAGGTGAACTCCTCGAAGCAAGAAAATCGCTCAAAGTTTTCTTTCTACAGCCAAATTTATAACTAAATATTCTTCGGAACGTTTTCTATCTGTGGTGAGCAAATATATCTGAAGGCTTTTTAAAGTTCTGTAAGCTTATATCAAACCGTTCAAACCTGATACTAGGTCAGATCATTGACTCAAACTACGGCTACAAACGTGCATAAACTTGCCGCATAAACTGTCAGCGTGAATGTGCAAGACTTCATGAAATTAGATATAACAAAAACAAACATCAAATACAATAGTTACTCAGGCTTACCATTCGAGATTCAGTTCCTGAAAGCTATCAAGGAAGGCCACAGTTGCTTGAGACTTTTAAACCCTCTTAAGCATTAAGCAAGGTGAAAAACGAAAACGATGCCATCCGAAATCGAATTACCAAATTTTGACAAGCGACGCGTTCCTCAACCAAAAACCCAGTAAACAAACCAGCCATGAATAACAGAAGACTCTTGATAGCAGCTGTATTTCATTTTGTACATCCAGAAGAAAAAGACAGTTAAAAACATCACAAGTTGACACAAAACTCTTCAGCTTCAGCTGTCAAAGTAAACAATTTTCAAGATGCTGCATAATTTTTTCGCATGAACTCACCTGTCAAATTTTGACCAATCAGAGTATAAAAATTGGACGTAGAGCGTGACCAACGCGTGACCATGGTAAGATAAGGTCTTCCCCGCCTGTACTTTTAAAAAAACTGGCTGAATTTTCGCTTCCGAAGTCAGTTTGAAATCAAAATCCTAATAGTGCGGGGCCATAGTGACATAAACACAACATATTTGATATGAACCCTTGGAAAAAATAAACTTGAGCCTGCGATCATTTCAAACTGGCAATTTGTCAGCGGATAACTTCCAAAAAATACTCGACCTCGATGGGTCGACACTTGAGCCTGCGCTACGGTCAGGTGATACTGGTCAGCGGATGCCCTGCTTTGACAGCTGTCAATTGATTACAACATTGATGTGCAATTAGTTTTCTCTTGGACTCCCAAACTAGCTAAAAGTGTGAGAGTAAACGTTGGTTGTCCTGTGGTGCGGACGGACGGTGGGTCGGCGGTCGGTGTACGGTCACGTGATTACGAAATTTTCTGGGATGGGTAGATTTACTAAGCTATGGGGCTCCGCCGACGCGCGCGCAAAGCGCGCGTGGAGCTCCGCTATGAAGCTTGAAAACAATGCCAGGGAATAATGAGGACGCTCACTTATAAACACAAAATCTGGGGGAAATTTGTGGTATCTAAAGCCCCATTTAATTACCTTCCGTCTTTTCAATGTCCTTGAAAGCAAGAAGAGACGTACATTGATGCTTAATCTCGGGATTGTCAAGGTTTTTAAAAAAATTATCGAGCGGTTTTTAAATAACCGTGAAATTTGTAGGCGTGGACCAAATTACATGTTTTACAAAAATGGTAAAGAAAGCAGCCGAAAGTAGGATAATCAAATTCCCCTTTCTCGCAATCGGCCAGCGTAATCACTCTCTTTTTTCGTTACAAAGTTTCAGATGGAATCAAACCACTATGAGATGAAACAGCATTTCCATCATTTTCTTTAGACATCAGCTAGTTATGTCGATAGCATGTTTATTCACTGTTTTTTTCCCCTTCAGCGATTTCTGAATAAAACTCCTA
>CALNXI010002940.1:31823-58622 GCA_942486025.1 Porites evermanni
TCAAATTTGTAGAGAAATGTTGCGGCAGCCGGGTTTTGTTCAATTCAGGGTCAGTATATAATGTTCGGAAACATTACGAAGTAAGAAAACGTTTTTTGATAAAGTTTGTGTTAAAATATCAGAGTAATTAACCGTTCACAAAAAAATAATAATAAAAAACGACCTCGAAGAAGCGTTATATAAAAGCGCCGAATTATTATGTAAACTATATCCCATGTCTCTCGTTTCGTTTCCTAACTTCCTTGTATTAGCATCCAGCTGTATCATCGTAAATTCGACTCCGGTATATCTAAAATAGGTAGGTACATTTTCCTTGAAATTTTATTTTGAAGGAGGTTTTTTGCGACCGGGATACACTGCGTGGGAGTAAGCCATAAACTAACAGTTAGAGTAACAATGTCACGCAACGACGTCTCGAGCAGCTCCGCCTTCTTTTACTGATTTGTTTCTCCTTATGAAATTTTATAGAAACTTTGTTTTGAACAGACAATGCGTTGTTCGCAACATCATTTGTTTCTCAGTAGTTTATTTCCTTTTCAGAAAGAAGGGATACTAACTTTGCATGAGAGAAGCCGGGGTCCGGGCCTGTCAGTCACGCACTAAAAGTTAGCATTTTCTTGTCAGAGATGTTGAAATCTGATTTTTTTTACTACGTATTACAAACAACAAACCGTCCCTTGGTTAATTTCTTTACTTTTTCACAAATAGAGGTATAATTAGGCAGCTACCAAAGGCCCTAGGAAACAGCTAAGTAATCGTAGTTCATACGGTCCAGCGGTTTCTCTCCTCCGAAACGAATCCGAAACACCTTTCCCGCAAAAACTGCCCCTTTTAGGTCATCTCGGAGTTGTACCACCTGTCAAGGGGCGTTTCCCTCAAATACAAAATGATATTTGTTGATTTCAAAAAATAATCTAGCAGCGCCTTGGTGTGTAAGTCTATACGCGAAACCCATGAACAAAACAAGTTCCAACCGACGCCGCCGAAGAACTGGAAAAGGAGGGAGACTAGCGGTACACTCGAACCTCCCGAAAGCGACCACCCAAAATGCGTAGACTTAGTGGTCGCTAACGGGAGGTGGTCTCTTACGAGAATCGGACCACAGGAGGTTTCTTTGAGAAGAAAAGTGGACACGTCTACTTTAAGGAAGATAATTTATTGCATGCAATTTCCAAGTTACGATATGTGCAGTTTCATGTTGTTGTTGTTCCTACCACAAGAGATCAGAAAACTCGTCAGGTGGTCGCTTACAACAAGTTAAAAACAATGCAGAATCATTAAACAGTCAGCCCCAGTTAGTGGTCGCGGGCGCTTACAGGAGAGATTCCAACTGTAAGACTTAACTGGGTGGGTTTTGGTGTTTTGGATAGGTGGTCGCACATGGACCACCTTTCACGACGATGCGACTAGGATTTGTTCATGGAAGATAAGACTCCTTGTTCACCGCTTTTGAGCTACTCTAACCAACTCGCACCCATGTCGACTGCTTGCAAAACGTATCATCATCTTGAGAAAAGAAGTATCAGAAAGGTCATCCATGACGCCCCTGGCCTATCGAAGTATCCGGGAACGAACTTATATCGACGTAAGCACCATTTACTAACCGGGCAGTAAGGCGAGGCAGAGTAAAAGCGCAACTTGAGTACGTTTTTCAGTTTACAGCAGACCCAAGTTTTGTTTAAAGAAATACCTGCCTTTTGCTCAGGAGTATTAACGTCAGTACCCGCAATGTCCCAGCTCATGCCTTCACACCGGAACGTCCGATCGAATCACTGTTTAGTTGATAGCTATCCTTCTCTTCCTCTTCCCGACTTATCTAGGAAGATCGAAGGGCCTCTGCTCGCAGGGTAGTTGATAGCGACCAAGGAGCTAAATAACATAGCGAGGTAAGTAAGTGGCATCGGCGGTTTTTTTTACGCCTAACAGTTTCCCAAAGTAAAGAAGGAAAGAACTTCAGACAAAGGGAACGAAGAGTTATGCGATAAAACTGCTCTAAAATTGATGTTTAGCTATGGCATATGCGAGGGGGTGGGGGCTATTTAATTGCTGAATAACATGTGCCGTTACCAAAAAAAATCACGGAAAAACATTTTTTCCTTGGTTTGGAATTTTGACCATGAAAATTTTAGCTCCAGCCATTTGTGATACCAGGCACAAAAAAAACAATATTTAGATATTTCCCTCTTAGCAGCAGGTCCTTTAATTTAAGTGTCCTTAAGTTTGGACTGTATCTAATATCATACATCCGCAGGAACGAAACATGACAACAGCTGGTTACAGATTGTCAATGTGTGAGGCGGGGGTTCTGGGCTCCCTGTGACAGTTCTTGTCGAGAAGACCCCATATCAGTATATTTGCTGTTTTAGGTTGATTCTGTGCTATAACTTACTGCCTTTACCCAGTCAAAAAATGTTCAGTGTAGATTTACATGTGGGGTATGAAGAAGATATTTTATCAGGGAGCACTAGCCAAAAATATCTTTTTGGGTGATGCATTTAAACTTGAAAAAGATGGCCATTTTTCCAGTTTTGAGTCCATGTCAATCCTGGCCCTCAGTAGTAACAGAACGCTACAGGAAACAGTTTCAGTTTCAGGCAAGCGCGAAGTGAGTGAGAAACGCCAGACAAGCATGAAGATAGGTGAAAATTGGCTAAATGAGGTACCAGTGGAAAAATCTATCCTTGTTGATTTTGATCAATTTATAACCTTGGTGAATAAATGGAAAGCTAAATGGGTTCATGAAGGATATTCATGGTTCCAAAAAAAAAAAAACACCAAAAAGGCCCCAGTGTCGGCAGTACTCCGTCCATCTGATTTACTTTTTCTATTGAGAGGACAATTGCAAGGATCCGTGAGGGTCCATTCAATGAAGGTTTCAGCTAATCAATGGCACAATTACGGGTCGGTCCACTTGGCGATCTTTGACCATCTTTGGCTGTTCGAAATCGTGTCTGGGCTTAGTTAATAGTGTTGAACGCACGAACAGTGAAGAGGCAGAGGCAGGTGGAAGAGTTTCAGAAAAAGAGAAAAGGGGGCGATGATTACTTTAATCTTGTCTTTACTTACGTTATTTTTAATATGCGAGACGTGGCAATTTTACCACAATATAACTTTGAAAAACTACCGAGAAAATTAACTATTTTGGATTTTTATTGATTGAAAACTTATAGGGTCTGATGTATAGTGTAAGTTATTAATGGCAAATCCCTAAAATGCCTTGACGAATGATCTACATCGGTACCATAAAAGCATGTGCCCACTCCAAGAAAGATGTATGACCACGAAATTCATTCAGGTGAATAAAGTAAAGTTAAGTCATCTGACATGAATAATATTTCTTTAAACACTTCAAAACCTCTCATTTTTTTATCCAGTTTGACAACGGTCACGTAATTGCAGAATACAGCACTCCAACACTCAACAACAATTGCTGAGCAACCTTAATTTTATAATGTACAATTAAGAAGAGCTAACATACAAATTACAAAACATTTAACATTAGCTATTCTCCTGGTTTTGCTATTTCAAGCCTCAGATATTGCGTGATGCTAACAGTATTGAAACCCGTCCTTGTGTACGATAGGAATATGCAGATGCATTTATATGCAAATTTGCCACATTGTGTCACCAACCTTCACTGCAATTTCTTTTCAGGGATATCAATTTTTGAGATCCTTTACTTAATTTTAGCTTCATTTAAGGGGCTTTCATCCTTTCTCCTACGTTTCGAATATACCACGTACCGAAACTACAAAGAAAAATCGGGCGGCATCATTTCTCTACAAATTTGACTCATGAAATTTGTGACATTTTTCCACTGGTGGTCACGAAACTTTTTATTTTGTAAACGCGAATCCGGAGTACCCAGATTTTTTATTTCATATTCTGTTAATATAAGAGCTGAACTTTGTCCTAGTGTACATTTTGGCTAGGTATCACACATACCAGGGTGAGTTTTTTGCCTCCGAAGTTGCTCATTTTTTAGCCGTTTTAAAAAGTGCCATTGATGGTAGTTTTTAAAAAACCATAAAAAATTCAAAATCAAGTTTATGGCTTAAAACATATCATGGATAGAAAGAACAGATAGAATTATTTTAAACAAAAATATTCCTGTTTTATAGCTTTGAATCTTGCCTCGGTACAGACGCGATAAAGTAGGTCATTCTTACTCTAATTTTTGCATAATTAATTAGGTAAAAACCGCTATTTTCGTTTTTCCTCGTTTTCTCGAAAACTATAGATTCTTGAAAGTTGAAAATATTTTTTTCGAAGATAGTTCACCAAAGGGGTTTTTCTGACAAATTATCAGAATTTTCGTTTTTTTCTAGCCTGGCCAGCGATTCTCGATATTTACAGTCATGGGCTCTTTTTTTTGCCAGCAGGTTCTTAAAAGAACCTGCTGGCAGAAACTTGCCACTTTAATGCCCAAAAATATAAGAACCAAAAGCCAAGCAAAATCAAGCAGGTTCTTATATGTGGGTAAAAGTTGAATTATGATAAACATTTTAACCAAGGAGTTTGACTTTGAGATTACAAACTGGTATTTCAAGACAATACTATACACACCAAACTGTAATTACAAAGTATTACTGTAATCCCTACAACAAAAACAGGTTATAAAGTAAAGATTGTAATATTGTCTTCATGGCCCTTACATAAAAGTAGTTTCCAATGTAGAGTTGTGAATAAGGGCCAATTTCAAATTTCTTTTCACACAAATTTATAACCTATTCAGCCTAAATTGCTAATTGATAACTACCCAAAAAATACAAGAACCTCTTTTAGCAGACTTCAAAGAAGAGTAGGTTCGTACAAGCTAGTTTTTACTTGTATTTCAGCACACGATATTCAGGACTCTGTTTAGAAGAACTGTTTTGATTAACAATTTTTGTTTGGAAGGACCGTTTTTCACGTTTTTAGCTTTGGTGTTCTTAACTCAGGAGTTATTTATACCCCCCGGGGAGGGGGGGAAGGTATTCAAAAACGTTTTGTACAGGGAGGTTCCGCCCCAAGGTCCAATCCCTTACCAACCTATATTGTATTTATGACAGAAAATGCACCCCTTTCATATACTTTCTATTGACAAAGGGTACCCCTTTCATATACCTAGTTTAGAACTTTGCATACATTTTACTGCTGTAATTGCACTATCTTTAAAATGCCAATGAATAAATCACAAAGCCAGAACGTTGTCACAGCCACAAAATGCATCTGTTGGTCCTTCTGGACCCGCTTTTTACCGACCGAAATGACCGATCTCCCTACCCTTTCATATACTTCAACAAGTAAAATCCCTACCCTCGCCCTCCCTCTCCCTCTCCCTCTCCGTATAGATCATTATAGGGAGTACCTCAAATCCCAACGGGTACTCTCTTGTAATGGGACGAGGATGCACTTAGGTACATTTTAATAAATTAAAAGCTTGAATGTCACAAATTTAGGAGTCGTTCTGAAGCGTTTTGGGCTAGTTTTGCTGTTGTCTCAAGGTTAAGACAGAATAGGAAAACCAATCCAGATCGCTTCAAAACGACACAGGAATACAAAATACAGCAAAGGTAGTGGCACTGCAGTAAAGAGGGGGGGATGGGGTCGAAAGGTCTTCGTTGAGCGAATCTAACCGAGAAGGAGTCCGCCGCTCGGCTCGTGATTTTTCTTTTTCATTTTTTATTTTCTTTGTTCTTTAACTGCTTCACCCGTTCTTATGCTTTTTTCCCTGACTACGGAGCCTGATCCTAGGCTACACCGCCCATTTCATATTGGAACCTTTCTCCCTTCCCGGGTTAAACAATTTGTTTTCTTGGAAAAATATTCCGGTTGAACGTGCTGTCTTGCCTTCCAAAATAGAACATACATTGAAATTAGAGCCAGGATGCTAAAATTTACAGACAGAAATTGCCAACTGTCAACTTTATAGCGCCTTGCACTTGAAAGATCAGTCAAAATAACTACAAATCCATTTAAAACATCTCCTTCTCAGTGATAAGGTTGAACGATCAATTGAGCTATCAATATATCGAAGCGGAACTGAAATAATGCACTTTCTGTCTAGTACCATAGACGAACAATGACGTTAGTTGAAACATTTTTCTCCCTCATTTGACATTTGCCAAATTAGCCCTAAATTTATACGCAGGTTTCAGAAACCAGCTACTTTGCTCGTTTAACGATCGAGGTTTTAACTCATCTTGAGGAACTTGTTTCATGGGTATAAAGAACAGGAACTCCATTTGTATTTGGAGCCCTTTTATGCGGTCTTTGGTGCCCGCTAGGCAGCCCCAAGACACAGGAGCACCCAACAACCGAATGTTTCCAAATACGCCAGAAGTGTCTCAAATGGTTTTCTCTGTGCTTTAGAAGCCTGTTTGGTTAATTGGGAGTTGCCAAAGTAAAAACTATTTATCTGTTCGGATGTTTTAGGGGAACTTTGGTTGTCACGAAAGTCTCAAATGGCTTTTTCGTCTCATCGGAAAGTGTTAACTACCCTTAATATGGGTCCGGTCGAAAGTTTGAGGACATCAAGTAGCTTTGCTTTCATTAGAAAATTATGGGGGACGTTTTGTCCTTATACCGAAATTTTTAGGAGACCTTTTTGAACAATAATAGCAACATCTTGGTATCAAAATGTGAATAACACAACCTCCGAAAATCCTAGCTAAGCTATTAGAAAACCTCGGAACGGTTATCCAAAAAATTTCAGCTTTTCTCAAGCTTTAGAAATTTCAAGGTAATAGTTGCTCCTTTGAACAGTTATTTTACAGAAAAAAAGTCGCTGGGTGCCCCTGAAGACAACTACATCGAGTTCTTGTATTTATACTGTATTGAGAAAGTGTCATTCTCAATAATCGTCAAAATATTTTCACGTCTTCTTGTCTTGTTTCTTTAATAGTAAAGACGGTCAATTCAGATTTAAACATTCTTTTAGCTTAAAGCTTCAACAAATTGAAAGCTTGCCATGGGCTACTCGAACGGTTCTCGTCCTGCCTGCTAAGGCTACCCTAACTGCCCTCAGCTCCGCGAGTTGATTTGCTTCCGCAAGATGAGTTCACCGGATTTTAAAGATTGTTCGCATAGAGATGGTTGAATGAGAGTTTTCAGAGGAGAAGTCCTTAATTACTTACTCGTGGGAGACTGTCTTGGGTACCGGCTTGACCACATAAACAGAACCCACAGTGGCCCCTCACTACAGTGTTTTATCGAAGCTCACATTTGGTTTATACTTCCAAACGGAATTTAATTTGACTACTTTGGCGCTACCCCAATTATCGGTAAAGGAAGAACTTTCTTACAAGAAGTTACAAATGACTCTGCTAGGCAGCCATTTACACATGTTTAATTTGTTACACATAGAAGCAATAAAAAGAACAAAAATAATGTTTTGTTTACCTACCAACAGAATCAACTCCGAGGTTAATAGACCGACAGCTAGCGGAGTTTACACTGTAATTAATCGCAAATGGCCCGGTTTATGAATGATCCACCGTGTTATTTGCCTTCGGGCAGAAAACGTCATCTAGCTGCAACAGAGATGATTACTTTCATTCACCTGTTCATATAACAGTCAAACCTTTAAATGGACACCCTTGACAAGCGAAAAAAGGGGCCGGAAATAAAGCTGGTCTATTAGGGAAATGGTTGTGGGCGTTTGACAAAGTTCTGGATTAACTGTAGTTTCTTAATGTTGCGTTTTCTGGTATTCGACCAGATAGAAGAGCAGTCAGTCTGTAATAAAGTTTGCTGAAAACAAGGGAACTTAATAACAGGAGAAGTAATGTGCTTTTATCTATTAAATGTTTAATTCTTTTTATTTGTATAAGTTTTTGCAGGCAGGTGGAGACTGTTTTAGTAATATGGTAATTATAAGTGAGGGACTGGTCAATATAGATGCCAAGATCTTTCGGCAACACTGACAGGTACGATGGTTTCACCAAGAATGCGAAGCATTGTTTTCTTTTATGATCGATCGTTTTCCTTTTTTTTTTTTTNCTTTTTTTTTTTTTTTTGTTTTCATTTTTAGGAAAAAGACCAATTCTGTAATATTTCACGTTAATTTATATTTTTTCTGTGGCTTTGCCAATTTTTTTAAAAAATGAAAAGTCCAACCGCTAAATTTGAGAGTTTCGGGCTTTGTATTCCCGGCAATTTTCTTGTCACTCTTTAAGAAATAATGTCCCTGTGTTAGAAAAGTAAATTGCAAGCCGTTTTCAGTAGATATTTGCATTTTAAAAGGTGAAGCGGAATATAAATGCAAATGTTGGTAAAGCTATAGCTCAGACGTGTGTTTTCATCTTTTATCAGGTCGCGCACAAAAAAATTTAGATGTGTAACAAGCGTAAAGAGTAAGACGTGTAATCAAAAATTTATATTTCTATGTTATTTAACTTGTGTTTCAAGGAAAATAACGACCTACTTCCATACAGATCGCACAAAGGTCTAAACATTTGTAAAACTTCAACCTCATTAAATTTTGGAACCTGAACATGGCCAAGATTAGAATATTCGCGACCTCCCGCCGAGTTACCCTGGAAGAGGGTGACTAACTAAACAAAAATATAATCTGCTCGACCGGATATGCGACTTCCTTAAATTGTATTCTGTCGCTAGGTAAACCATTCGGATCTATTCGGAACAGCATGGATGGAATTTACTCCTGAGCCATTTCCTTAACTCCTACGACATTTTTTTCACTTCCCTGAAGGTTTTCTTTTCCTTTCTTTTCTTTCTTGTTTCTTTCGTTTTTTTTTTTACTGATGACATACCGTACTGTATTACCAACGTGTGACATTGTAATATAGTGCCAACTGACAGCTTTTCTATTACGAATATTTGACAAGGAGAAACTGACTTTAAAACACTAATATTTCACCAATATTTCACATGAAACCTACAAAGTAGGTATCATATTTCTTTAGACTTGTGTCGTGGCGCGTTAACCTTTTTCTCTACGTTAACTGGCTATCCATGGAGATGGGACTGAAAAGATACCCTTACCCTTACACAGATCAAATGAATCAATTGTCACATTCCTTTCATTCAAAAGAGATTTGATGAAGAACACGATTCTTCAGGGTTCTTTCTTCTCTTAGCTATTGAGACTGATATGTAAAGTACTGTTTTATAACACGAGGTTAAAACTATGGCAGGTGTTGTTTATTACGCCGGGGCATAGCGTGAGTTTTTGGTTGTGTGCGCACGAGAAGAAAACTCAGAGCGACTAAGGCGTTCCAAACTGGTTTCATGCTCCCCCTCCTTCCTGAATTTCCAAGGAGCATTTTCAGTAAATAAAAACGAAGAAAAATGCAGCTTTAACTTTTTCTTTTACTTTATCTCTGGTGTCAGATCGGCAAGGTACAATTTGTACGGAAAAAAGGGTAAAACAGTGACGCCATCAAAAAAGTTACAAGCAAGGGGCGATGCGTCTTCCCTTCAGACGGACAAACAACGCTATCAGTATCCTTGTACTTGTGCATCTGCAGAATTACAAGAGAGCTCGATCTCTCGTCCGTCCGTCACCCCACTATATAGCGTTTCTTGAGATCCGTTTATGGAATAATAAAAATTTCCCTTTGTGTGTTATTTATCTACTTATTTCGTTGCTGTTTTTTCTTCTTTGCTACTATTCTACCTGTCTCCACTGTGTTAAAAAATATTTTATGGCTAGGTGTTAACACGAAAACGTTTGTTGATTTAGCTCCCAGACATCCGTGTTATCTTAATGTATCATCTTAATATGTAACAATTTCTTTTCGTCTTTCCTTTAGCCATCGAAAAATGTAAAATTATGTGGCTGGATGTAATAATAAACATATATGACTGGTCCCGAAATTCATGGGTAACAGCAGTGGACTGCTCCGTCTGACGTCATAGATTTGTTTGTGAAAGGTTTGAACCCAGGTGTCATTTGAAAAGTAGGTTGAGTTTGATCGTCCAGGTGAACGTAGTCCTGAATAGGACTGTTGTTGTCGACAGTGACTGACGTTTCGACAACCTGTGCGGTAGTCATCTTCAGAGTCAAAGTGAGTTGTATCACGTCAGTTGATGGTATTATACTCTGGTTATTGATCTGATTGGTCAATTACGTCGCGATGTTATTGGTCGTCTGTCAGACAATTACAACACGGACTTTGTTAGACGGAACACTCACAGTAACACTGATTCCAACACTCAGACCAACTCTGGCCCTGTTACGACAGCGACTATACCGTACATCAGAGGCACCTCTGAAACTATTGCACGTATATTACAACCTTACAATATACGCGTGTTGCACACAAACCGATAACCACTTTACGGCGACTGCTCACTAATGTCAAGGATGTTTGTCCTTTATGCAACCTCGAAATTCAATCTCTACACACATGTTAATTACCTGTAGTGTATCCTCTTCGTTTTGGACTTGTTTCTCTAACTGGTGGCACGAAAAATTTAATCAAAAACTGACTTTATCTAAAAGCACTATTTTATATGGTTGGCACAAAGAGTCAAATAACTGGGAAGTGCTTAATTACTGTTTGATTGTCGCCAAATATAATGTTTTTGCTACAAGCGTACGCAACGGCGTCCTGAACTTTGACAGTTTTCTACTGCGTCTCAACAACAAAATTGATATTCTTCGCACCATAGCTTTTAGATCTAACCGCTTATCGCAATTCAAAAAAACATGGGCCAAACTTCCTTAGATATGTGAATGCTAGTGTCATTTCCATAATACTTATTCCTTTACTGCTGTGCTGTTTCACTTTTTAGGTTTGCGGCTTTTCAGGCTTCCTACATTGGTGAAACCGGCAGAAACCTAAGCACGCGAGTGACTGAACACAAACGCGCGACGAGGAATGGTGACGTCAACAATCACATTGCTGAGCACCATTTAAAGACGAAACATCGAATTGACTGGGACTCTGCGACAAGTATAACGTATTCTACAGACTACTATCAACGTCTTACTTTAGAAAGCTGGTTTACTAACTTAAAACAAACGCCACTGAATCGTAGCCAACAGTTAACAGCGCCGTACAAACGACTTATTGAAGAGATCAAGCAAAACTAACTACGAGAGAATGACTGGAGAACTGACACAATAACGATAGACGACTGTTTAACTGTGACAATAGACGGATCGAAACGCACCAATTACTGATTACGAGTCTTCATAGCCAATAACATCACGGCTTAACTGACAGACGACCAATAACATCAAGATGTAATTGACCAATCACATCAATAACCAGAGTATAATACCATCAACTGGCGTGATACAACTCACTTTGCCTCTGAAGATGACTACCGCACAGGTTGTCGAAACGCCAGTCACTGTCAACAACAACAGTCCTATTCAGGACTACGTTCACCCGGACGATCAAACTCAACCTATAGATTTGTTTGTTGTATTTTTTGTATGGTAAAATCTTATTTGAAAAATACTTTGCTAGTCACTTCAAAGACCTAACTTCACAGAGGTCAAAAAGTTTACAGGTGGATTCAAATTAACTTCAAAATTCTCTTGTCTGTTAATGAGAAGCGTGATTTTCGATCTGGAAAATTTACAATAGGCTTCGTCCTTGCCTCATGCTACAGAATTTTTTTGGGAAGACGATTATAGAATCTTTAAAATATTTTTTAGTTGTATCCCGACGCCAATTAATAGGAAAATACAATAATGCAAAATGTCGCAACAAAATTTGAACAGACATTGAGACATTTAAAACAAGAACACGAGAATCAGCTCAATGTCCCTGGCTGAAATTTTGACGCGTAAAAAACGTTCCTATACCGTCTTAAACTTGCTGTTTAGGGAAAAAGGTGTGGCGAATAACTACGAACTTTCAGGCCCGTAGGGAGAAGGGGTGCGATGGGTGTGCTCGCACCCCCGTCCCCCTTCCCCCACAGGCGCCAGGGTCCACCTTTTTATTGATCAAATTCAAATTCTGTTCTAATATACTGATTGTGTACTAAAATTAAAAATGCTGTAAAAAAGGTCACAAGCCTGACTCACCCTCTCCACAAAACGTGTTTTAGCGTTAATTCGTAAAGTATAAAAAGGGGATTTAGTGTCCCTACAAAACATTTTTTCATAGCTCAATAAACTTCCCTTTAGCCGGAGTTTGTTTGCCATAGTTTTCTCGTGCAAAGTGTTGGATCTGAATTCAGTGTTATTTTAACAGTCGGCGAGATGAGATTCGCCGTCAGCTTTGACATGCTGGACCTAGCTCTTTGCCTTTGCTTGGTGGATATTAAAACTCCTCTTAAAGCTATAAAAACTCTTGTTACTATTAGCTTGGAGCTTGATGCAGGGACCGCGCAACATTAAAAAGCAAGTAATACTAAAAAAATCCAAGTTGCTTTCACTATGAAATTAAAACCCATGAAAATCCAGTGAAATTTTTCATGGTAATTTCACATATTTTTCACAGGTTTTTCAGGAGATTTTGATGGGGAATTTTCATTGGTTTTTCATGGGGAACATGCCATGAAAATCTCATGAAAAAAGCGTGAAAAAACCCCTTAAAATTCAACGCTTCATGGCCCATGAAAAAACTTTAACAAACAAAAATCCCATGAAAATGCCATGAAATAGAATGAAGCCCGCTTATTTTTTTTCATGGCTTTTTAATGGTAATGAAAAAGCCATGAATTAAAAAGCTCTTTTTTCATGGTGTCGGAATTTATGGGTTTTTCATGGGGTTGTTAAATTCATGCCCCATAAAAAAACCATGATTTTTCCGTGAACGGTCGAATATTAATGGGTCATGAAAAAATGAAATGGCTTTTGATGACATTTTCATTACCCATGAATTATGGCCCTCTCTTATTTTTCATGGGAAAGACAAAGACATGGCTACCATGAAAATTTAGTCTTAAACTACTCTTGACTGTTAAATCAAATACATCACTGAGGATTTGTTGGCTGGTTAAATTGAAGCTATATACATGTAGCAACAACCCTAACCCTAAATAAAAGCTAACCGTTTTTCAAGTCAGTGCTTAACCCTAATTACTATTCTCAGGGCTTATTTAAAAAAAAAACTTCAGTCTACACAGTCTGCAATCTGCATTTTAACATGACTGCACTTTAGTATTGTGTACTACAGTGTAAATAACGCCATTAATGACAAAAACAGTGTCATTGCAATACAAAATTCATCTGGAATACATGTACTGTATCTCCTCTCCAGGCTACAATCATGACGTACCAAATTTCTCCATTGAAAATGAACAACAAATTTCAAGGGTTCCATCTTATTTAGTTTGGACAAGTTTCAATGAAATAAAAAAGCTCATTTTCAAGGCCAATACAGATGTTTATTTTAGCTAATAGCAAATGAACAGCTGTACAAGACAAATCATTTAATTGAAAACTAAAGTTGTCGTGTTACAATAACAAAAAAATGTAAATCTTATCTTTGGTCACTGTTGTTGCCTCAACCATCAGATCCATCTTGTAAGTACAGTGATACAATAAATATTGAAATGCAGCAACATCTAAACAAAATTAACAGCAGAATCATGTCAAGATTCGTAGAATATTTGATCCATCCTTAAATAATAAAACAATGGTTTTGATGATGCAAACCACACAAAAGGATATCATTATTTTTAAAATAATCGATTCATTAATGAAATATATGGATAAGCAGGCTTTGTTAAAGGTCAAGACGGCTTTTTTGCTCTACTGCATCTCTAAAATTCCCCTATGTCTTTGGTTTGGTTTGCAAATTCAGCTGGTTGAACTAGCTGGCAGTCAGCTCTTAACGACATCCCTGTTAGCCTGTGTACAGACCACCCCCTCCCCTTAGTAAAAATCAGAGAAGGGGCGTCTGTGATTCACTGTCGCTAATCGTGAATGGGAATAACTTTGCATAAATAGGCCCAGTAGCCCCAGGCTACTGCAGGGCATTTGCCCGCCTTGTCAGTCCCGGGGCTGGGGCATTTGCAAATTTTGTGCTGCTTGGGGGCCGGGCATTTGCCAACCCCTCGGCCATTATCCCGAGCTTTTGACACACACGTTGTTTCCTATCAGAATATAACTACACAAAGGATTTTACTGGGAAAGAAAACAGATTGGCTCAAAGGCCATGTAAAGGCATGTTCTTGATTTTATGCATGCATTTCTTCATTGCTTATCAAGCCAGAATTACATAGCAAAATCTGGAGCTATCAAAGTGAATCAGCGTTTTTGGTCATTGAATCAAATTTCTGTTGATATTATTTGAAAAGCATCCTTTCATATTTATAAAAGTATTCATAACATAAATTATAACTCTGGGCGCAGCTGGAATTGACTCATACATAACAATTTCAAGGTTAGAATAGTGAGACTTTTTGTGTCAAGCAAGACTTTCATTTTGGTCACATGCACATCCGGTGTCTAAACAATTTACTCCTTTCATTTCTGTTCTGATCAAGGTCATGACCCTTTCTTGGCTTTCCCCGAGTGAATCCGTTCGTCGAAGAAACTGATTTGTCGCTTGAAAAAAGGATCGCCATGCCCATCAAACATCATTTCGGTAAAAACAAACTTAACAAAGACCATGCACAGCCTCTGTCACATTGTGTTCCACGAAGCTTATATTTCTTACATCATGATCAACTTGAACTGTAATCGCGGCTCTGTCTGACTGTGCCCCAGCACACAACGACGAAACTATAATTATTTCGCTTTAGTAGCAAGTAATCTACAATAAACAAGCACTACTTAAGAATGATTAAAAACAAAACTCACCTACAATCGTTTACCGAATCCAGCCGATGATCTGATATCAGCGGTGCGAAGTTTTCGTTACATGTTACACAAAAAAGCGATCGATTATGGTTCCTCATAGTCGCGCAACAAGTAACGTTTCTTTAACTTTTGCGCTAAAGGTTAAAACATGTTTTGAATCCGAAGATTCTTCCTAAAATTACAATCAGAGCGAACAAAACCCAACACTAGGCAGTTAGTTTCAATTTGAACCGCCCTCAAACCGGTTTGCCTTGCGACCGCGCCTGTAATTCGAGCATCACTGCTGACCATTTTTACAGCGTGAGCGCTAAAAAACCAATCGAACTTTGATCAAGTAATCAACAGCCATCATTTTCAACTTCAAGGCGAGCTTTTGGGGAATTTACAGTGCTGTAATAGTTTTACAAGGAAAAAGATCGTCAGCTACATCAAAGCGGAAGATGGACCAGTCTTTACAGTGTACAGTGAGGTACGATATGTAGCGAAGCATTGTAACAGATTAAAGCTAACAAGATACTCATACACGCACTGCACGTGTAATATTTCAGTACAGCAATATTCAGATCATATTTTACGCATTTAAGCTCACATGTAAGCTTAAGTCTTATGTTTCGATTCCCTTCACATCAACTGTTTGTGTAAAATAGTATGAAAATGGCTCCTGCAAGCATAATGTATGAGTTGGGCCGTACGGAAATCCTAATAATTAGGATTTAGGATTTGATAATTTATCAAACTGGACCCTTCAGCGGCAAAGCTAAAAACAATTCTCCACAAGGTACGGTTTTAATTTTCTTGTGATCCAAGAAACCTGAAGAAACGTAAGCCTACGTTTTATTCTTGTGTTCATTCTTGTGCTTCTGTTACGGCCATCCTCACCAACGTTCATATAATCTCTTATGCTTATGCTTGCATCGCCAAAACTGCACTTGCATGTCCATTTTACACACTGTATACAATGTAATTCCTATGATTTAGTTCTGTTCTGGTTGATAAATATACAGCTTCATTTGAGAGTGGCTTATAAAATGGTTTGGCTCGTGGTAATGAAGATGAGTGGACTGCTTTAATACGTGCCAGTACTACATGTAAAAGAGACATTGATCACAACATTTCAACATGACATTAGTCCGTTGCAATGTATTATTGATATCAAAATTTAACTCTTCAATTTTTTTATTTACTTGACTGTTTTGTACAGCGATGACCACAATATGCATTTTCTTGATTATTATTTTTATTATTATATATCAACAAGCAACGAGTTTATTTAGTCACAATTTATACAAAAGCACTGGCTCATATATACAACTGTCCATGTGTTGACCTTTTCCCTTTTCTTTTGCAAAGGTTAGGATTAATAATTTTTTATTACTAATCATTAGTCTAACAGACCTTCATGTCCTCTAATTCAGTCAGTATTCATACAGTGTTGTACAGCTGTACTCGTGATTAAACAAATCGGACTCCTGCTACACAGTTGTCTGATTTTGTTAAACACTTGTACATGTATGATTGCAGACTAAATTGGACTCCACTCAGTCTTACTGAAATAGTGAACCTACCTCTTATTTGCAGAACCTCTAATTTAGAGCAAATTTTCTGTTGCTAATTGTGATATTAATCATTCTGGGACAGGTTCAGTTTTCAAACAGAAGGAAAATTTACTACCAAGGTTCAAGCAGTGCTATGGGAGGCAACAAATGCAGCTAAGAATTTACACATTTTAGCATGTAAACTGGATTTACTTAAACCTTCAACACTGCATTGTATATATATATACTTTTTTTTCATAAATGTCTTGCTAGCCTCCTAAGTGTATGTTTACAACAAGTACATGACTGTATTTCTACGTGTTAAAATGGATTGAAAATTCAGGGTACTGCCATAAACTATCAATAATGTTCAAAATGTACAATAGTCACAGTTGTTGCTAAATTTTGGTTGCCTTTTTTCAATAAAATAGCATTGTTGGCCTTTGAAGATGCCTCTTTATTGAAACATTATTTGTAACTGTACTTCTGTACTTTAGAAATGTAGCATGCACTTTTCAACCCAGGCCAGCTCCGATCTTGCCTCTTGACTTGATAGCTTTAACATTATCATGAAAGCCAGGAAAAATCTTGTTTACATTTTGTGCTGTGTGTAATACATAAAACGGCCTGAACACTGTATTTTTAATCAAGTAAGTTACACTTAAATCATCCAAATCATTTTCAACAAGAATTGATTACGTTACATAATTTGCAGAGTGTTAAAGATCTATCAGAAGAATTTAGTTTTTATACTGGTGATTCAGTTTAACAAATAGAAAGTAGATGATCTGACCCCGTGATCGTATCTCGATTCAAGACTATTTTATGGAATATTCCTTTTTTGATACATGACCACACTCTGTCTCATTAAGGGTACTTCAGTAGAACATTTGAAAAAGCATTCTTCACAGAAAGTAAAGGTTGGTTCATTCCAAGTTGTAATATTTAACTCCTTTGTTTTCTCTTTAGCAGATGAAAACATTTTATAACCGAACCATGCAGTAGATAGTGTATACCTCTACATGTATGGATAGAATTTCGCTGGTATTTTTTTATATACAGTGTATTCAGATGTGTATATAATAAGTATACACATCTGAATGGTATTGTACATTGCATGTTTAATTCATGCTGAGTAGCACATACATGTACAGTACAGTCAACTTTCTTTTAACAGGTACTTGGAGCCTGTTCATACATGTGTCTGTCTTTTTCTCTAACTATTGATACAATAGACAAAAACTTAGATGTTGTGCTAGCTGGTCTCAGAGTGGATCTGTCTTGTTGAAAGTTGACTGTTAATAGAACAGCCCAAAGTACTAGTTTCGTTAGGGTATAGCTAATTCTAGTACAACCCAAAACGTACTATTTCATTTATTGAATACATGTACATTTTGTTAATATTATGGAATGCAGTGTTCTTGCTGCAAAGTTGTTAAATATTTATTCAAGGCATTAATTCACAGTGGCACTGCTTTCCTCATCAGCATTTTCATGGGAAATTAATGAGCAGTGAAATCATTCATACATTTTTCATGACTCACAAATCAAATTCAGTATTTATTTCATGGCCCATTAAACGTTTTTCATGGCTCCATCATTGAACTTTCTTGGTATGTTTCCATAATGTGGTGTTTCATTGGAAATTCATGACCCATGAAAGTAGTCCAGTTTAATTCATGGGCCATGAAACACCTTTAACTTTTTTTCCACGAAAATTTCATGGCCACAGATGAGGTCATGAAAAATTATTTTGCAAGATTCATTGGCCATGAAATGATGTTCATGGTATTTTCAAGTGATTTTCATGGGATTTTCACAGATCTCAGTTTCATAGTGTTTTCTATTTAACGTTTTACCGAAAAACGGATTATTCACGGGGGAGAAAAAGGTTGTTAATTAGCTTTTATTACCAGTATCCCGGCCCGGCATTGAATGACGAGATATAGACTTTTGTTTGCTAAGCCGGGACTTCACAGGAAAATGGCTAAATTAATTCATGATTGGTTTCAGTGGCTGTGAAAGTACCATTATTTTACATTGTACCGTACATTTACAGCAATGAAAGTAAAGCTACTGTTCTTCTTTTCTTTTGTTCTTGCATCAGCTGCTTTAGTTCAACATGGAGCTAAACTTCCGTTATCGAACAAGGTCGAAGGTTCGGAGAATATAGAATTGTTGTCGTATCATGCGTTTTGTGGAGAAAAGTTTTTTTTTTTATGACGACGTTTTTTGTTTCTATAATAGTATTTAAGTTTCACCATACTATGTTAGTTTTAAATGCATTTCTAGCCATTTCAGAGGGCTTAGTCTCAGACAACCAAAGCTCCCCCCCTCCCTCAGAGACTTGCCCCTTCGGACTCATTTGGCCCGTCTCCTCGTTAGATCACATCACCCCGTAAAAAAAAACACCTGGCTACCGGCCTGACTTTTAATTTGCTAGGCGGTGACACTAAACTTTTTCACCTTCTGAATTGGAATCGCGAAACTGAAGAGCTACTTCTTTCGCCATCATAATTATGGTGTGGCTAATACATCTTTTAAATCTTGTTGTCAAAGAATGGCATTTTTATAGGCAATCATACGACTTCGAGTTCAATTTGGAATTTATTTGCACGAGTGTGTTTTTCAAAAAGTATCAAAATTGCACGAGCTAGCCATTTTTCCACTCGCAAACTTCAAGGTATCCAACCGCAGATTTCTACACCTGATTGGTTATCAACCAATTAAAGTGCTCCATTCTCTGAGGTATTTGCATTTTATTTCCCTCTCTTTGTATTATGTTTTCTCGTTTTTGCACTCTCTCAGCCGATCAGATTCAAGAAATTTGTTCATGTATATTTCTAGAAACTAAATTGTGGGTACGGAGTGTCCTTTTTTTACAGATTCGAACTGACGGATGTTATGAGAACTTCGATCACTGTTCTCATTATGTTCTCAGTTTTGATAAAAGAACAGCAGGCTCCAAATCTTCAAGGTAATGAGACTAGCACGTAAAATTAGTAAGCAATTTTCAACAATAGTCGTTCGCGTTCTGATAGAATCGTTGATGTAGCTTCCTAGTTTAAATGGTTTATTGCAGTTTGAATTCATTTTCTATGAGAAACGTAGTGTTGTTTTGTACCCTTGAAACTCCCCCCTTAGTAACTCCCTGGTTGCTCTAGTCTCCCTTGCAGTCGTTTTTTGGATGTCACGCAACGCTCCCCCAAGCGTTGCGTGACATCCAAAAACGGCTGCGAGGGAGACTAAGGTTGCTCAAGCGTTGCAACAAAAAGTTAACATTAATCACTGAAACGATTTCAGAGAAAGCTTTGGATAAGGACTTCTTTTATTATACAACGGACTAATAAACAGGAAAGGTGTTCAACGCTGGGATAAGGGATCTAGTTGCTGTATATTACGTTCTCCTTTTTGAATAACTGCTTTTTTTTTTTGTTTCCTGAAATGAACCGTTCACAGCCATTACTGATACAAGATAAAACGTAAGATATCAATAAACGAAAAATAGCCTGCGAATACAGCCGTCTCTCCTCGCTACTCGCCACTAGGGACGTTTCGGCTCGCGGGGAGCTGAGAGACGTCTGCGATTCGGCCCCCAAAATTCCGTACTAATGACGTAGATTTGTCCGGATTTTGGTCAACGAGCGCTGATTTGCCGACGTAGTATTGTTATTCTTTAGCTATCGTTTACAAATGACAGACTAAAGACAAAAGATGACAAAGATCAAATGAAAACGCCATGAACCTAGTAAAAAACATTCGTATTCTTTCCTACAAGAAGCATTCGAGCTTTGCTACGGTTTGTTCGGAGAAGAACTCAGAACTTAACAACAACAGAACAATATGACCAATATACTTCTTGAGGAAAGAAACTGGAAAAGTTTTAAACTGAATTTCCATATATACAGGGTGTCCGAAAAGTTCGTTCCTCTACTTTATAAATCTGTATTTCAGTACGATTGGACTCGGTAAGCAAATCATTTAAACAAAAGTTGTGTCTTTCAATCTTATTCACTCTTTCATACTTGTTGTGCCACCTTTTGATATTCGATTTGTGTACTTCTGCGCCAAAGGTGCCCGTGCGCGAGTATATTTTCCAGCCACATATTTTTTGTATTTCATAGCCCGAACTGCTCGAACTCCTTCCTTGTTTTTTTGTGAATATCAAGAAAGATAAACCCCCTTCACGCCAAAACGTTCAGCTACTTGAGAGTATAGGCATGTATACTTCGATTTACTGGCCTACCTGTTGTAGAAACTGCTTTAAAAATTGGAAAAATTCGGATGTTGGGTGGTAAAATGATTATGTTGAAATGAAGGTTTTGAAGGCAAGAAACGAAGGGGAAGACTAAAAGTCCTAAATAAAGCAGCTAAAATAGTTTTAAAGAAGGTTAGATACAAAATAGGAGACTTGACGAGGAAGCTCTCACATAGTTAACCAGCCAAGTCCAGAAAGGGTCATGAAAAGGTCTTAAGAATGTTTAAATTTAATGGCCCCTGAGATGGCAAAAAAAAAAACAACCCTCTGCTTTATAGTCTGCTAAGTAACGCCCAGCTCGTCTCAAATTTGTAAAGAGGTACAAAAGCCTTGCTGTGGAAGGGGGCGGGGATGATTATCTTTTTTGGATGAATGCCCAAAATAAGTTTTTTTCAGCTGTCTAAACCGTAAAAAAATATTCTTTGGAGGTTGACCTGGCTCCTGCGCACCAGGTGATAACAATGCTCACAATGGATCATCTGTAGGTCTACACACTGTATCCCACTTTAAGCCGCAACGGCTACAGAATGTGATAAAAAAAAACAAAAAAACAAAAAGGGCATGCCAGTTACTGAAATTCTTAACACATGTACTCGATAGAGAAATAAACATCTTGTACAAATTTGATGCAAAAATAAAGTTTTGATCAAAAGTTATAGTGCATGAAATTAGAGGAACGAACTTTTGGGACACCCTGTAGTCTTTTAAGTCAAGTCCTCTTTAACGAGAAGAATATTTTAACTTTTATTTCGGGTAATAGATCGTTTTGTACACCAATATAGCCGCCGTGACGTCCTGTGAAAACGATCTATAGGACTGAATGGAATTCAATTTGATCTGTAATCACACGAGTGATCAACAAAATCGGACGACCACGTAGCGCGAATTCGATATGTTTATTCACGAGTATGATCACAGACCGAACTGGACCACACGAAGTTTTATCGTGATATTTAAAGCTTTTAATTTTAAAAATTCCGAGAGTTTTTTCGCCAGAAGTGAAAAAACAAAATCAAGTGTGTGCGCATGATAGCCCGCACCTTCCAATAGACCGTTTTCACATGACGTAACGGCNACACATGTACTCGATAGAGAAATAAACATCTTGTACAAATTTGATGCAAAAATAAAGTTTTGATCAAAAGTTATAGTGCATGAAATTAGAGGAACGAACTTTTGGGACACCCTGTAGTCTTTTAAGTCAAGTCCTCTTTAACGAGAAGAATATTTTAACTTTTATTTCGGGTAATAGATCGTTTTGTACACCAATATAGCCGCCGTGACGTCCTGTGAAAACGATCTATAGGACTGAATGGAATTCAATTTGATCTGTAATCACACGAGTGATCAACAAAATCGGACGACCACGTAGCGCGAATTCGATATGTTTATTCACGAGTATGATCACAGACCGAACTGGACCACACGAAGTTTTATCGTGATATTTAAAGCTTTTAATTTTAAAAATTCCGAGAGTTTTTTCGCCAGAAGTGAAAAAACAAAATCAAGTGTGTGCGCATGATAGCCCGCACCTTCCAATAGACCGTTTTCACATGACGTAACGGCGGCCATATTTGTCTACAAAACAATGACTCGGCGACCATGTTTGTGTACAAAAAACATCGTGAAGGGAATTGAACTCTTTTCACGTGTTAAAACTCTCTTTTATTCCAAGCAATTTGTAGAGCTGCTGACCACGTGACTGAGGCGACAACGGCGACGTCCATGAAAATGTCACTGAAAAATAGACTCCGTATCCTTTCAAACCATTTCGCGATTTTCCGAAGTCGTCCTGTTACTTAAAAGAAGGGGATTTAGACTGGAACTGAAGGGAGGGGGCAGCGCCCGAGTTCAGACAGAGATGGTAGAATTTATCGCCTTGCTGTTCTCATCCTCAAAAAAACTTAAAATTTGGTCATTTCACGTCGTAGTTGTGCAGAGGTGGCAAAGAATTGTACAGAAAAGCGTGGCAAGGATGTATCGAATACTTTATTATTGTAACTATCTTTTAATATTCTTTTCTCAAAATAACGAGCTTCTTATCGCTGAAAACGCTTCGCTGCTGAGCAACTTGTTTACTTCAATTTATTCGAAAAAGCACCTAAATGAAATAGCACTTTATGCCAAAAATATTAGGTACGGAGCAAATGCGCCGAGGAAGAAATTTAAATATCCAACCTAATGTAAACGTTAAAAAAATAGTAAGTGCTTATTCAATCGAAAAGTATCGAATGTTTCTTTTTACAACGTTTGTATTTCGTTCAATGTAAATTGTTTGTTCGTCCCGGCTTTTCCTCTTATTATTAATTATTATTAAAACTATATACATCGTCGTAAAAATATTTCCATCATTTTTACGCTCTATTTTGGCCTGTCACTGGAGACCTGCCGTGTGGTTCTTTTTAGCTTTTTTAAGTTCTCGTGGACATTTTCACTTTGCGGATCCAGCTTCAGAGCCTTTCTGTAGTATATACCGGCTTGCTCGTGTTTCCCCCATCTGTGATATAACACTCCTGTCAAGTAAACAAAAACGATAGCGTTAAATCTTGGAATTAATTTGAGACTGCGTTTAGGCACAGATACAAGTTACTTAAAAGCAACAATAGATAATCCGAACGGGACAACCAGCTTTTTCATTACTATTAGTTATTACTGTAAACTACTTGAAAAGCATAATTAACTTTGTCCTGTAAAGAACATGCTCAGTAGCGTTTACTTCAATGGATACACTTTATAATCGAGTTAAGCTGCGATCAGGCCTCCGTTTTTTTCGGGGAAGCGCGAAATTTGGCGGANTTAAGTTCTCGTGGACATTTTCACTTTGCGGATCCAGCTTCAGAGCCTTTCTGTAGTATATACCGGCTTGCTCGTGTTTCCCCCATCTGTGATATAACACTCCTGTCAAGTAAACAAAAACGATAGCGTTAAATCTTGGAATTAATTTGAGACTGCGTTTAGGCACAGATACAAGTTACTTAAAAGCAACAATAGATAATCCGAACGGGACAACCAGCTTTTTCATTACTATTAGTTATTACTGTAAACTACTTGAAAAGCATAATTAACTTTGTCCTGTAAAGAACATGCTCAGTAGCGTTTACTTCAATGGATACACTTTATAATCGAGTTAAGCTGCGATCAGGCCTCCGTTTTTTTCGGGGAAGCGCGAAATTTGGCGGACAGGTAAAAGTAAAAGAAAGAAGGACCGCATTATCGCAGGTTAAATCGACCTATACATAGAGGATATTACACGGTGGCGTGAAGAATAGAGGACAATTACCAAAATTACGTCATCGATAACGTCTGTGTGAGATTATGGAAAATAAACCGCTCGGGTCCTGGATGTACTTTTTATGAATTTTACGAGTGGTATATTTTCCAGTAAAACACTCGAGTCTATATAATAAAGCATAATAAACACTACAACAGGAAAATAAAGCTCGGAAACTTCATTTGAATGGTCACACTTTAGGATTTAACTCACAGACTCAAAAGTTATTAGTATTATCTTGAACATCATAATAAAGACACCCACAGCAAAGAACTGCTCAGTAGCTTTTATCTGAATGGTCACATTGTAGGATTTCATCCCCAGTTAGAACCATTTTTACAGCAAAATAACCATAAAGAGTAACAACTCGAGGAATTCTTACCAAGATTTCCATAAATTTTCGCAGAATTAGGTTTTAGCTTCAAAGCTATTAGGAAGTGTTTCTCAGCTTCCTACAAAAGAACAAATATTTATTCAACTTTACTTTAATTTCCCTCATTAAAGATTCGTAAAGTATGCAAAGAAATGCAGGTTAACAGCATGAGCGATGATGAGCGAACTTGAATACGCTTTGGGTTTCGCGTTCCCAACTTTAGCCTGCGCTACAGACGAAACTTAACTCGAGGCTGTTCACAGTCCTCTGTTTTACCGTAAGATTGTGGAGATCGAGCGCTTTGCGTTACGGGCTGCCATCTAGCATGAGTGTCAAAACCACTTAGGGGGCAGGGGTGGTTTGGGAGGAAGAGCTATAATCCCTGACGCCCGCCCCCTTGCAAATCAAGATGGCCGCCATTAATTGTAAGACGCGCTATATCTCGACGATCTCACGGAAAAATAGGGGACTGTGAACAGTCTAACTTAACTCTGGCTTAGTCTGGTTACTAACTGGGGTTAGATCACATCTACGACGCAGGCTATACTGACTAAATGCAATTTAATATTACTTGACATGTTGAAAAAAAAAGACAATCAATTCCTTGGAGAGTCTTATGGGGAGAACATTGAGAAATGGACATGTGTCCATCATTCATCGTGTGCAGCAGTCAATAATCAGCGATCTAACTAGATGCCAACCTATGGTCTCAACCGTTCCTTCTCTTTCCTTTTTCTCTCTCCACTCCACCCTCCCCGGGAGCGTGTTCACAGCCTATGCTATACATAAATTTATTAAGCACAAGAGGCGTTTCGTTTGAACTGATCCCTCTCCTCGCAGAGGCAACTTTATTGAGTAGGGGGTGGGAGGGGGGGGAAGGGCGCGGGGGACGATTTGCCGCCTATTTTCTCCTCCCATTATACCCGTGTCCCGTTTATTTTATTCTTGAAATACCAGTGGAAGCATCTACGGGGAACACAGAACCAGACCTAACCTCCCCTTCACCGGCGTCTTTGTCTGATCGTAGTGTAATTCTGAAACGAATCACGTACCACAAACTCATCTTTCTGTCCAAGCATGTTAGCAAGATTGAAATGAACTGACGGCTCGTTAGGAATGTGGCTTTTAGCTTCTCTGATCACTGTTATCGCCGCATCTCTGTTACCTAGAAAGGGAAACCAGCCAGGCGTTACCTTAAAATTTAACTCGTCTGTCAAGAAACGTCACTTCGCACAAGATTTTTTTTAAAACACTGAGCTGTGAGCGACCAACTAAAATGCCAGGATTGTGTGCAGGGGCGGATCTAGGGGGAGGGTGCAGGGGGTGTGCACCCCCCCTCCCCCTGAGATGACCTGCGGTTTTCTAATACAACTGGTATTCTGCAAAAAAGCTGTGGTTTATTGGTGTTGAAGTAGAGCAAGAGACGAGTGCACCCCCTCTTAAAAAAATCCTGGATCCGCCCCTGGTGTGGTTGTCTAAGTGAGGTGGAGGCTTGCGAGAGTCTTGTTACAGGGGATCCGCTAGAAATGGGACTGATTTCTTTGAAGATCTAAGTAGGGGTAGGAGGAGAGTAATTGACTGAAAATACCCTACTAAGCAAAAAACGTTTTTCAAGACTGTAGTTTAACCCTTGCAAGTTCTTTCGCACCTTACAATAATTTCACTGTTTTCTTTAAGGGTTAAGGGGGTAATTAATCAGCGGTACCCAACGTCAATTTTCGGAAAAAAAATCTGTTCGGAAGACGATTTGAGATCTAGAATTTTCGGAACATTTTTTGTAAAATTTCTTGCTTTCCTGCCTCTCCTAGGATTTTCGAACATCTAAAAAATGGTATAATTGCCCATTTTTAGCGGATTTTACCGTAAAAAGGTCGCCTAGAATTTTCGGGAGCCTTTTTTCTACCTGAAATTTTCGAAAAGGTAAGTTTTGATCCCTATAATTTTCAGATCACTAGACTTTCAGCTAGGAAATGCGAACAGATGAAAAATTTTTAGGGGATAAAAATATGCCTATATCTAATGCTTAAATACTAAAATACGTTCAACAATGCTATGTTTAAGTGGTTTTGAACTATATTCTCGTTGGTGCCCCTTATTAATGGGTCCAAAATTTACGTCAGTTGAGAGGAATAGTCATCATCTGAATAAAAAACCTGAGGCCGACGTTGCACTCATTTTACCCCCCGTCCCACACCTCTCTTTCTCTCTCTTCACCAGTGCTACGTTTAGTTTTACGGGTATTTCAGTTCCTACACAGAGAGGACAGAAGTCAAACAAGGATCGGAAGTCATAAATGGGAATCGAACTCAGGACCTCTAGCATAGAAGGCCTGACATTAACCAACATGAACTAAACTGAATCCTTGCTCCTGTGCTCGAAAAACGTTTGCTTGAGTTCTTTTTCACTTTCCTAAAAAAGTGAGTTCTTTTCTCCCTTCCCTTCCCTTCGGAAGAGTAACTATTTTTCCTCAAAGCATGTTAAAGTTCCCGCGCTATAGCACCGTCGCGACGACGAGCGCCATTTATGCTTGATTCTCCGGAATGTTTGGTACAATGTTTTTAATCTGCTTTATGCACCGGTACGGCGATTATAAAACCATTGCAGGATGAAACTGATCTAGGGAAAATGATGTAGAAGAGATATATT